>CAUYLG010067551.1:77500-239419 GCA_963573385.1 Cacajao melanocephalus
TGTGTTGAGATTATATCCATAGCTGGCTAATGTATTAAGTGCAGAGGTGATGGCCACCAGGTCATTGCCTGTGAAGCCAGATAAAACTGCTGGAAAGGCTGCAACGCCAGCAAGGTTAGCATGTCCTAATAGCCCTGCGGCTGCTGCAGCAGTTGGTAACACTTCAGCAGTGTTTGCATAAGGAGATCCGGTTGGATTGGAATTTGCCACTGGACCTGTCACATTGGCATAACTGATATTGAGACAGCTGCCACTTTGTGGATCCTCTTGTATCTTCTGGATGATAAGTTCAACAGCTTTTCGGTTTTGTTCAGGTTCTCCACTCACAGTGACAACCCTCTCTTGCAAGTTGATCCCATCAGGTTTCTGGGAAAGCTGCACCCAAGCCCCTGACTGCTCCATTATAGCCTTCACAGTAGCACCTCCCTTCCCTATTATCAGACCTGCTGTGCTGTTGGGAACTATAATCTTTACCTGTAATTAAAAAAAATACGTATAAATAATACTTCTGTTTTGTGCACATACATTATATTACTTTGCTATCCTAGAAAAGTAAAATAATTAAAAATTAGTTTAAATATAAATTATGAAAGATAGAAATATCACAACTTTCAAGTGACTTTTACCACACTTTAATAACTACCTTGTAAAATTATAATTTTCAAAGAAAAAAATCAGTTTTCAGTTCAAAATTATTAAATAAAAATTTTCCTTGAGTTACTGTGCATTTTGAAATAGAATTTATAAGAAATTAGTATGCTAACAAGAGGGAATCATAACTATACATCAATGGTAACATTTTTATATAGCTCCAAAAATCTCAATGCTATTGATGATTCTTCACCTATTGTAACTTTAAGAAAATGCTTTGCTCTAAAACATTTAAAAAACAAAGAATGCAGAATTAAAAGACAAAATTAATAAAGATAACAGTAGGAAAGTTCAAGCTTGAGTCCCTTCAAAACATTAATTTCATGTTCCTTATCACCCAGTAATTTTTTTGTTATTAAAAAACCTTACTTGTTTCATGACTGTTTTCAGAGGTAAAGATCAGTAAAATTATTAGTATTTTCATTTAAACTGATATACAAAATATAACTTCATAATGAGCGATTTATAAATAATTAATACTTTTAAAATTTTCAAGGGTTTGGGGTAGATTAAGCCTATTTAAGAATTGTATTACTAAGCTGCACTATCTATATTTGTAAAATAATTAGTCTAATTATTCCCTTTTTTGGTTATCATACCTACATTTTAAAATTATGGCTTACTACCATCTTATCAAATGGTAGTAACATATTTTCAGAGTATACTGAAAAATTACTGCAGCGACATGAATACTTAATCGAATATGACCAATATAGACATCTTCATTTGTATTAAAACACACAAAAATCACCATATTTGACTTATTTAATCACAATAAAAAACTATTATAAGAAATATCAAATCAATATGACATTTCTATCATCCCTAAAATTAAAATATAGATACAAATATTTAAAATTATATTTTGGAAGCATAAAGATACATATAACAATGTTTTGTGTCTCACTGGGTAGGTCAGAACTTGTGATTGTTGTGTCACTGACAAAGCACTGAAGTAATTGCTTTTCTTGTTCCAGACATTAAAATGGGCAGGCTAAAAGAAAATGTGCTAAAATTTGAGCAGGACATTTAGTTGTTTGAGAAATTCTATGAGGAATTTCATTAGCTAATTTTTAGCAAGTATCTCTAATGCTATCTTTAAAACACAGATTTGGATAAGAATATTTTAAAGAAATACAACCATGCATTTTAGGAAATTTTGTTCTGGAAGGTAGCAGGCAGAGAAAGTATAAATGCAAATTCTAAACCAAGTCATCTCATAAATATATTTATATATATTATACACACACACACACACACACACACACCTCTCATTTTATTTCCATACAATTTACAGCCATGAACTAATTTTAATTTTGTTTCATTACAGTTTGTTTTCATAACCATTTCATTTTATGGCAAATAGTCTAAGTTTTTAAGAACTTAGAAATTTCAAGAAATAGTCTAAGTTTTCTTAGGAATGTCAAATATATCCTTCTTATTCCCTGATTAACTGCGTTCAGTTTCAAGAAATAAAATGAATATTTTTATATTTGTTAATTTTGTTCACATACTTCCTTTCCGTAGAAAATTATTTGTCTGAAAAGTTAATGTGTTACAATTAGAAAGTTAAACCATGATCATATCCTATACCAATTATAAAAATGAATTACAATCATCTTTATTTTTATCCTGTACACATGAAATACTGAGAAAATGCACTTTTAAAGATTTAAGTATCTGAATGTTAAATATGATTGTATTTTATGAATAAGCAATTCTTTTCAAAAATGGTAACTTTTTTTGTAATAAAATATTATTGAAAACATTATGTACTGGCAAACTGCAGTGCTTTAACATATTTTTTTAAATGAAGAAAAATGTATTGATCAAGACTTTCAAAAGAGCTAGTCTTATAATATTTTAATTAATTACTTTTGTTTTGTTTTGTAATGGTTTCCGGTATGATAACCACCCAGAAGCAGAACAGCACAGAAAAGGTTAAGTATAGGTTGATAATAAAAGGTAATGATATTTAATGAATAATTTTATAATACTCACTCTATGAAATGTGTGAAGATATTAATTTCTACTATATGGCACATCAGTCTCACACTATGTATGTTTTTTCACATAGTTTTTTCTTTTTAATGCTAAAACTATTATGCAAAACAACTTGCACATGTGAGCATTGCACTTACATTATTAAACATTAGCTTGTCTTTTTTAAAAATCAGGAAAAAACCCTTTATTTTTCCTTCTTTTCAATACTAAAAAATTTATGTATTTATTTTTTTGAGAGACAGAGTCTTGCTCTGTTGCCCAGGCTGGAGTGTAGTGGGGCAATCTCGGCTCACTGCAACCTCCACCTTCCGGGTTTAAGCCATTCTCCTGCCTCAGCTTCCCAAGTAGCTGGAACTACAGGTGTGTGCCACCACACCCAGATTATTTTTGTATTTTCAGTAGAGATGGGGTTTCACTATATGTTGGCCAGGCTGGTTTCAAACTTCTGACCTTGGGTGATCCGCCTGCCTCGACCTACCAAAATGCTGGGATTACAAGCGTGAGCCACTGCACCTGGCCAATACTAAAAAGTTTTGAAATAATATATAATTCAGAAATAGTGTTAACTTTTTATGACAGTAAACATCTTCCAAAAATATCCATATTTTTGGAAATTGAAGAGTTATATGACAATGTCTATCTTTTTATTAAGGCACTTTTATGTAGTTAATACTATCTTCTGAATTTTAGTATTTAACCATTTCAAACAATCTTACATTAAAAAAATCTGTCAGCCACAATCAGTGGTTAATCAAATATCGATGTGGTCCCAAATTTTGTTGGCAAAATTAAAAAACTAAAGGTGTATTATGACTTAAGAGCAGACTCAATGTTTGCACCTTAGTATTTATAATTTACAGCATTTTCTAACTTCAGACAATAATAGGCTATTCTGTATAAGACTGCCAAATTTAAAAAAGTAATAGAAACATAAATATAAAAAAAATTAAATTCAAAATTTAAATAAATGTAAATACTTAATAGATTACACACGGCATTTAACATCCAATTTTTATTTTTGACAAAAGAATGTGAGAATCTTCTTTGCCTTACGCTGCCCTTTTTCTCTGAAGAATTAAAAAATATATCCATATCTATTTGCACACAATATTAATCTAAGCAGAGATAGGAAGCAGACTCTTTGAAAAGAAGTTGAGAAAAAAAGAAAAATGAAATTCATTTAAATAATATTACAATAAGAGTAGTGTTATATTTACATTTTAAATGTCAGGCCAGAGTTAAGAAAAAGTGAGACAGAAAAACATGGAAGCTTCGAGATGGTGGACAACTGAATACTGGTGGGAAAAAACAGAGGAGAAGCAAAAAGAATTATGTAAGATAGATTTTCTCTGACTTCTTATAGGCATTTACCAAAGCAAATGTCTATACATTGATAGTATTTACATTCCAACTGAAATGATAAATAGTAAATTCTAATAGTATACAAGGATTCGTTTTCATTGGTGAAGTCTGTTGATGCACTGGCTGACATAAATACACATATTCTTATTTCTAAAGAATTTGGATTAAAAAACTGATCTTAAATGGCATACAAATTATTTCCTGTAACATGTATAAAACTAAATCAGATATGTTCTTGACAGTTATGTATCAGATTTCTCTTCAGAGTTATGATTATATTTTCTAGCATCAATCTAACCATTTATAAATGCTTACTGAATGGCCCAAGCCCTGTGTTGAAAGCTGGAGATAAAGGATATGACATTGTTCATGCCTTTAAAGAGCTTATAGATAGTTGTAGAAAATGAGTGTCTATCAGTGCAGGAGTCTTAAGAGTGCTGGCAAAGAAGTATAGAAAGGCTATAAAAGAGAAATAAAGTTTAACTGGACAAAGAAGGAATAGGTAAGAAAATCCTTGAGAGATGAAGATATTTCCCTAATGGTCTTTCACATGTGTAATATCAGTACACTATTTTTTCATAACCAAATATTTCCATAAATTTGATCCCTTTTATTTTTGTTTCAGACAGTTACTGTTTCAAATCTAAACTCATTTTAGCAGTGATGAACTGCTTAAATAATTCTATTTATTTATTTATTTATTTGAGGGGGTTCTCCCTTTGCCACTCAGGCTGAAATGCAGTAGCAGAACCACAGCTCACCATAGCCTTGAACTCCTGGGCTCAAGTGATCCACCTGGTTCAGCCTCCTGAGCAGCTGGGATTACAGGTGTGAGCAATTGCACCCAGCTTAATAATATTTCTTACAAAGTAAAAGAATTTTTACTTAAATCTTCCTTATTCTAGACTTATAACTTATTTGTTATATCAAATAAATATGAGCTAAGATTAACAAAATAATTACACTAATTACATTAGCATCAACTGTTTTTCAGAAAAAAAGTAATAAAATTATAATTTCTCTATTTGCAATTACAAAAGAACTTCTATAAGAACCCTAAGAATTTTTAAAATACCACATAAATAGGTTTTAATATTGACATGTTTCTAATTAAAAACAGACATTAAGATCAATTTACTCTTTCTGCAAGTAAGAACTCCAACTGATTATAGTTTTACAGCTACAAAGGAATGAAAACATCTATAGGCATCATATTTCTTCATCATTATGCCAGAAAAATCATAAGCTATTTAATAAAACCATATCTTAAAATAAATGCAAAACAAGTTCCACTGTAATTTGAGAGCTTCCAATTAATAGTATGAATTATTTAGGGCTGCCATATTTACTACACATATATGACATTACATTTATAAAGCATTTCCTATTAATAGTGGATACCTGTTATTTTACTCACTCAGTCATTCAATTGGTATCAATCATTCTTCTTCTGGCAACAGAGCCTCAGTTTTCCTTTGGCAAAAACCTTTTCTCATTCTTAGTGTCTGTGCCTCAGGTAAGGCTAATCCTCCATACCTCTAGAACAGGGGTGTCCAATTTTTTGGTTTCCCTGGGCCACACTGGAAGAATTTTCTTGAGCCACACATAAAATACACTAACACTAATGATAGCTGAAGAGCTTAAAAATGCCAAAAAAATCATAAAAGTTTTAAGAAAGTTTATGAATTTGTGTTAGGCCACATTCAAAGCCATCTTGGGGCACAGGTTGGGTAAGTTTGCTTTAGAAGTGAAAACATGACCCAGGTCTGACCTATTGCTTGCTATATTCACACCCATAACCTTTACTGGTTTGGAGTTGAGCACATGACACAGGATGGCCAAACAAGAGTCTGAGAATTTGGTGAACTTGTTGGTAAAGAAAGATTTATGTTCCTAATCTAGTAGAACAGCAGCCTGGCATTGCTAGTGACTACCTTACCACTATTATGAGAAGAAGAAGAACCTGCCTGAAAATAAGGTTAATTTAGATAAAAATGAGACTGCAGAAATGGAAAGAGAAAAACTTTAACAGTATTTTGGCATCTGAATCTAACCATGTCTAGAGCCAGCACAGAGGAAATACAACTTGCTTTTTTGCTGAAAGGAATTTGAGTTGATTACAATAATTTCTATAATTTAGGGGGCATCTATAATTTGTAACCGACCAAAAAGTATCTTTGAAATATTTTTACTTTCTTGTTATATCATGCATTATTTGCCTATCAAAATATTGATATTTCAGTTTATCTCTTAAACCTAATAAGTCAAGATATCATAGTTCTGGTAAGAAAAGACAAGTAGATTAATTCACTTTTTACCATGATATTCACTGCATAATCTAACCAGACAAATTCCTTTTATTTTCCCAATGTATTACAATTTAGGCTACTGAGGCTCCACTTAGTAGCATCCAATGGAGATACATGTGCCATTTTGGGGACTCTACATTGAATTGTAGAACATAACTAATTGAAAAAATGCTATTTTTTCATTATAGACTTAAATAAATAACTGCCTTGTGAATGTAGTGATTTGATAAAATATGTATAGCAGATTTACATGAATACAAGTAACCAAAGGAATTTAAAAGCAGTTTTTCTATCTCTCATAAAATACCATGCTGCCTTGTCTCAAGCATTTTTACCCTCCACTCACTGCCAACTCAGATTTTAAATCTGGGAGCTATCTATGAGTTCCCTGCTCCCTAGATCTATATGTCCTATTATGTGCTACTGTTCAGTTCTACTACTTTATCCTCTCTAAAGCATAGTGTAGTATAACAAAAATATGGAATTGGTCGTTAATAGATATGGGGTCTCACCCTGGCTCTGGTATGTGACCTTTCTCAAATCACTTTAGTTTCATAATCTATAAAATCAGGCAACTTAGTAAGACTGAGGATAAGGAGTCTTAATTTTGGCATTATGAGAAAATTCTGTTCAAAACTCTTCAATGAACCTCTCTTTCAACTCCCCACTGAATTACCCAATTTTCTAAAGACAAAAGTTTAACTTACTTATTTTTCCATTTAACACATTCTTTCACTTTGCCCCTGAAGCATTATTCAAAATTTAAAGATACACCACACTATATCCCAAAGAGGGATATAACTTAGGAATAAGAAAAATAGAAAAAATCTATGCTTTTCAGGTGAAGGACGAACAGAAGAGAAGGATTTCAAACTATTCCTGTTATGTTGAGATGATGAGCACTCTAGACATAATTACTTCAAAAAAGAAAACTACTAGAAGTTAAATAACCGTGAAAAAAACTATGAAGGCCATAAAATAATAAACTATTCTGTAATCCCAGCACGTTGGGAGGCCTAGGCGGGCAGATCGCTAGGTCAGGAGATCGAGGTCATTCTGGGCAACATGGTGAAACCTTGTCTCTTCTAAAAATATAAAAATTAGCTGGGCGTGGTGGTGTGTGCCTGTAATCACAGCTACTCAGGAGACTGAGGCCGGAGAATCGCTTGAACCCGGAGGTCAGAGGTTGCAGTGAGCCGAGACCGTGCCATTGCACTCCAGCTTGGTGACAGAGTGTGACTCCGTCTCAAAATAATAATAATAATAATAATAATAATAATAAAATGATTGCAGGGAAGACCATTATTTAAAAATGAAAATAATTTGGGGTATTGTCTTCTTAATGCTTACTAAACCAGATTTCACTATATCGAGGTTATATTGATCAAAGGCCTAGGAGTCTTTATCATCATGTGTCAAGTTATCAAAAAGCTCTTTGAGATCATTTTAAATCACTTCTTTTTAGCCCAGCTCTTTCAGGGCACATATAATAAAACATATGTTCAGAGTTCTTAATAAGCAAAAAATGTATTCTTAATTAGCAAAAATGTATTCAACGTATTCCAATATTTGAAATGAAAACTGTTTTCAATTTAATGTTGTAAATTAAACATTCAAATTAAAAAATAAAAAATAGCTACAAAAATGAAAATACGGTTATGTCCATTGAAGTACACGGTGGAAAATGGGTGAAAGATGAGGACAGAAGAAATTCTATTTTAGCCATTTTAAGCTTAAAATGCCTATCAGACATCCAAGTGAAGATGCCATGTAAGTGGTTGATTATGGGTCTGGAGGTCAGGGGAAGCTTGGAAGTTAACATATAAGTTGTATTTAAAGTCATAAGAATAGGTGAAATGATTTGGGGGGAAGTAAAGTGAAACAAATTGTAAATTAAAGAATCAAGTAGGAAAATATTTCATTTCTAAAATAATCAAAGATATTCAAGGTAGAGCAGCAAAATTGATCATTAAGTAAAAAATAAACCAAATATAAATCAGGGAGGGGTTAAACTATTAAACTCTTTCTTTTTAAAATGTTGTTGTCTGTCAGTATATATTGTGTTTTGCAAAACATATTGTAGTATTCATGAAGTTATGAAATAAGTATAATCTTTCACTTTGTTTCTCTCCTTCTGTAATTCTGGGAAAATTTCCAAAACAGAGAACACTGTACAATGTATTAGTACATTGTACAATGAACACTAGTACATTGTTTAATGTATTACTGTTTTAGGTTAAGTGTTTAAAAGTCAAAACAGAGAATGTCATATAGAAAAGACAGTATGCAGACACTATATGATATTATAAAGATGCAGAAAATAACCAATGCAAAGTTGAATATCTATATATGTAGTTTGGGTTAAGTAATGTAAAAGTATATAATTATATTCAGGTAGAACAGAAAGGGAGCAATAGAGATTGTATTTCAGATGAGCTTTTTTCTCTTACCACATACACTTTGTCTTGTTTTTTAAAAGCAGTGTAACAAAAGGACATGGAACAATTGTCCAAAATTGGGCTGCAGAATAAATGAATCCTCCAAAGTAGAACAATTAAAAAATAATTTTAGCACATTTCTAGAATTTATTGCACAATTATTTATTGAGTGGCTACTACATGCCAGATATAATTCCAAATGTTGTGGATATAGGGGTAAATAAAAAGGATTAAGAGCTCTACTTTCATAGGATTTACAGTCCAGTGGTATACAATAAAAATAAAAAAATATTTGAATGTATATACACTCATGCACCAAATAACAAAGTTTGGGTCAACAACAGACCATGTATATGATGGTGATCTTATAGGATTACAATGGAGCTGAAAAATTTCTATCACCTAGTGACATTGTAACTCTTGTTAATTTCTTATCACAAGGCATTACTCATAAGTTTGTGGTGATGCTGGTGGTGTAAACAAACCTGCTCTGCTAGTTGTACACAAAGTATTGCACATACAATTATGTACAGTAGATAACACCTGATAATGATCAATGACTGTAACTGGCCTATATATTTACTACACTACACTTCTTATAATTATTCTATACTGTATTCAATTTACTTATTAAAAAAGAAAAGTTAACTATAACACAGCCTCAGGCAGGTCCTTCAGGAAGTAATCCAGAAGAACGCATTGTCATCATAGGAGAGGATAGGTCCTTGTGTATTACTGCCTCCAAAGATTTTTCAGTGAGACAAGAAGTGGAGGTGGAAGACAATGGCACTGATGATACCATCCCTGCGTAGGACTAGGCTAACATGTGTCTTAGTTTATGTGTCTTAATTTTTAATTAAAAAGTTTTAAAAGTAAGACAAAATGAAAAGAAATTAAATAAAAACAGCGACAGACAACCCCATTAAAAACTGGCAAAAGACATGAACAGACAAATCTCAAAAGAAGACATACGCGTGACCAACATATATATGAGAAAATGTTCAACATCACTAACTGTTAGAGAAATGTAAATCAAATCCACAATGAGATAGATATCATCTGACACCAGTCAGAGTGGTTATTAAAAATCAGAAAATAACAAATGTTGGAGAGGTTGCAGAGAAAAGAGAACATTTATATATTACTGGTGGGAATGTAAATTAGTTCAGCCTCTGTGGAAAGCAGTGTGGAGATTTCTCAAAGAACTTAAAACAGAACTACCATTTGACCCAGCAATCTCACTACTGGGTATATATCCGAAGGAAAATGAATCACTTTACAAATAAGACACATGTATTAGTATGTTCATCACAACACTATTCAAAATAGCAAAGACATGGGATCAACCTCGATGCCCATCAATGGTAGACTGGATAAGTAAAATGTGGTATATATATACACTATGGAATACTATACAGTGGTAAAAAGGAAGAAAATTATGTTCTTTGCAGCAACAAAGATGTAGCTGGAGGCCAAATTAATGCAAACACAGAAAGCCAAATACTGCTTGTTCTAACTTATAAGAGGGAACTAAACATTGAGTAAACATGGCCATAGAGATGGTAACAATAGACACTGGTGACTCCCAAAGGGGAGAGTTTGGGAGGAGGAAGTGGGATGAGCACTTCCTCTTAGGCACTATGCTCACTCTCTCAGATCATTCATACACCAAACCTCGACGACATGCAAATTACCCATGTAAAACACCTGTACACGTACCCCCAAACCTAAAATAAATGCTGAAAGGAAAAAGAAAACTGTTTACAGAATAAGGAAAAAGAAAGAAAATATTTTTGGACAATATATTTGTGTTTTAGGCTAAGTGTTTAAAAGTCAAAAGAGCCAAAAAGTAAAAACATTAAAAAATATATAAAGCAAAAAAGTTATAGTAACCTAAGGTTAATTATTAAAGAAAATGTATTTTTATACAATTAGTATGTCCTAAGTGTACAGTGTTTATAAAATCTACAGTATGTACGGTAATATCTCCGGCCTTCACATTCACTCACTACACACTCATTGACTCATCCAGAGCAATTTCTAGCTCTGCGAATTCTATTCATGGTAAGTTCCCCATACAGGAGTATCATTTTTAATCTTTTATTCTGTATTTTAATGTACCTTTTTGTTTTGATATGTTTAGATATACAAATAGTTAACATTGTGTTACAACTGTCTAAAGTATTCAGTAAAGTAACATGCTGTAAGATTTGTAACGTAGAAGCAATAGGTTATACGAAGAGCCTAGGAGTGTATTAGGCTACACCTTCCAGGTTTGTGTAAGTACATTATGTGATGTCTGTACAATGACAAAAACACCTAATTTTGCATTTCTCACAATATAACTCCATCATTAAGCAAATGACTGTAAAATAGGCATGGCTGTAAAATAGCGAGTTGATAAATGACAGAAAAGAACGTCTAGAAAATATTTTAAAATTTTGAACTAAGAAAGTTCAAAATCATAGTTTTAAATGAAAATCGTGTATTTAACCTGAATGCCTGTTTATAAAAAGCACTCTCTATGTTAGAAAATAAAGTTAATCTAGGAATAAAGGGCTTTTTAAAATTTTGAGTTGTTTACAGATTAATATTCTGATATAACCAAACTAATAAATAAGATAACACAGAAGTAAATGTCTCAACTATGTTCGAAAATACATCCCCATTCATAAACTTATGTAACTAGCTAATTAAGTTATAAGGAAAACTTTCACAATTTGGATTTTTATTGTACCTTTATACATTTTTGATTAAGTCATTTTTACCATTAAAATTAAATGTTAGTTGAAAAGTCTGATATGCCATATTTTGGACATGATTTATTATTTATAGTTACTTATAGGTATTTTATATTTACTAGTTAGGTGAATTATATATTTCTTGTTATTTTAATTTCCTAAAGGCAATATTTCTTTTAAAAAATGCCTGTATTTCAGTATCTTACTAGTAATGGGAGGTTGATTACGTACTATCACAAATGACTGTCATTAAGAAAATGAAAATGTTATAAATTATTTAATACTTGACATAAATAACCATATAACCATTGATTAACATAGAAAAGGTTACTGAAGCACATCTGCAATTTAACAAACTGGACTATTAGTCACAAAACTACATTCTTTATATATGTATGTGTGAAACAGCTAATTTATAGTATTTAATAAATCATATATAAAAATATTCTAATTTTTAAACTTCTGTTACTTGACTAAAAGCAATTTGAATCCAGATAATAAAAAGAAAAGTTTTCTTTATCAAAAATATTGTTAAAGAGTAATTCAATAAGAAATATGAGCTAAACCAAACACCAATAAAATGAATTATAAGGTATTAGGTTCAGAAGAAATGAAAATGATCAACTTATTGTCTCCTGAAACATTCTTAATTCAATGATAAAAAAATTGGAAAAATAACCAATTATACATTTCTGAGGTCAAAACAAGGAGAAACACTGTTTTTTTTTTTTTTAAATTCCAAAGTGAGAAGGTATCAAACTCCCCAATTTGGCAAAACTACTTTTATCTGGGAGAGTAATGTGAAGACATTCACATATCTAAGCATTCATTAAAAAAATTTTTTTTAAATAAACTTGGTATCTAATTTTACTATTTTAGATATTTTCAATTTTATATGGCTTTGCTTGAAAAATAAAAACTGTTGAACTCTATATACATACAAAGCAAGAAGACAAGTACACATTGTGGAACAAGGAGACATTAAGTGGTCTGGTTATATAAAGGCATGCATAATGTTCTGAGAACATAATGTTGAGAACATGCTGTATGCAAGAATTACTGCAGCTATGGCTGCAGGGAAAACTCTGATGAAACAGAGAAACCACCTTTGCCTACTAATTGGTCCAGAGAATCTTGCAAATCTACCTAGTATGAGCCAATACAAGACACAGTATCTATGCATTTCACCAATGCCTGAGCCATATATGGGATGTAAAATAAGGAATGTTACAGAGTGACTATTTCATTAACTCTTTACCCTGATGTGTACCACTTTCTTCAATCTGAAAATCTGAAAGTCCTAGGCTTTTCATAAACTTAAAAATGACTTCCTAGGCTTTTCATAAACTTAAAAATATCTTTATATAAAATCACCCATTTAAAAGGGATTTTGGAAGATCACATAACCTAGTATTTACCAAATACTGTATTATAATACTTACCTGAAAACATTAGAGGTGTGCTGCTTTCAGTGGTATTGTTAACTTGCTCTAAGTGATATCCGATTCCCATCACCAGTGTGAATAATAGACTGTCTATGCTGCAGCACACGAGCAAACTCAGAAGTTTGCAATGGAATTAATATGGATAGGAAGCACTTAATTAATCATATCCATAATTTTTGGCAAGAATACTGCTAAATGACCTTAAAAACTCCTAATGTAATCTGCATAAAAAGATCTCTAAGAGAACCTCTAACTGTATTTAGTAATAGTCAAAAGTATTAAGCTAAGGTTAATTTATTATAGGAAAAAAAAAGTTTTTTTTTTTTTTTTGTAAATTCAGTGTGCCTTAAGGGTATAGTGTTTATAAAGTCTACAGTAGTATACAATAATGTCCCAGGCCTTCACATTCACTAATTACATCTAAAAGGATAATCAACCTTTGTATAAAAACTCTTCATAGATTTAAGTTGTTTTAATTAGTAAACTCCAACTATTCTCAATGCTGAAACTCATATCTATCCTTCAATTTTTGTACAAATTTAGTATTTTTCAAATAACAAAATATGCATGTTGTTTCATGGTAAAGTCTTGATGAATTAACACTTGAAAAAAAGAGACAGTGTCACATAGTACAAAATTATCAATTTATTATCAACTAATGTGCTTTCATATAGTAAAGAGTGTTTCCCAAACATCAAGAGGCTTTATGAATTATTTATCCGACTTTTCAAATATAGATACATAATCTCATCCTAGGTCTATTAATTAAGAATCTACATAGGTAATTTTGATACAAAGCTAGGTTTGAGTATTTTTCATGTATTAACTCTAGAGGATAAATAAAACTATTACATAGATTACACAATCATTTAATTTGGCATAACTTTAAAATATGAAGCAACTGCCACTCCCTTTGCCAGTCAATAAGTGCTTCCTCTAGGCCTGAAGCCTCTCCCAGTGAGCCTTCTTGAAATTCCTCAGTAAAGCATCAAAAGAGTAGGAAATCAAGAAGCCAGGTAGCTGAAATGCACATGTAATGTCAAAGACAACCAATCTTCCCCTTGGGAAATTACCACTTTATCTTCCCTAAAGCACTGCATATACCACAACTGAAGTATTTTTTTCCATTCTCTTTTGTATCCTTTGTTACTTTTTAAAAACAACGTAGAGATAGAAGAACGAAAATGCAGTAATTTTCATATTCTTTGTCATCACTCTAATAATATAAGAACAATGTTTTTTGACTATTAAAGATAGGGCCAAATGTTTCTTAGCAACTTTTCTTCGTATTGTATGACACTATTCTAGGTCAGTTTATGCAGATCCAACTCAGCATTTTAAATAGCTTCACCACATACTATTCTGCAGTATCAGAATTTATTTAGTCACTCTACTGTTAAAGGTGGAATTACTTTCCAACTTTTATCACACATATGTTCTTGTATATTCAAGCATACTTATTCCCTGTATCTTTGCCAGCACTTTAGATTTATAAATACGCACACACACACATTTTGCATTTCTGATATGTGTATTATACACAAACATACACTTTTGTCTATCTGATTTAACATAGTACAATTGTGTGATGTTGATTCCAATTTCCCTGATGACTGGTGAGGTTAAACGTTTTTATATCTGTATTGGACATTTCCATTTCTTTCTCTGTAAATTGCCTTTTCATTTTTCTATTGGGTTTTCACATGAACCTAGGAGTTCTTTCGAGAGCAAAGATACTAATTAATTGTCATGTGTTCAACATATTTTTTTCCAAATATATTGTTTTCTTTCACTTATTAATGGTGTATTCTGCTATGCTAAAAATAATAATTGTTTATATACTCAAAATCTGGTAACTTACTCTTTTGTGTTTTGGATTCCCTTCTTGCTTAAGTCATCCTTGATTTCATACACCATAATTTCAAATGGTCTTATAGTTTCAATCTTGAATGCACTGAGATTTATTTCTGCATATTGTCTGAGATGGAAATTTATTTTCTTTCAGTCAATATACTGGCACCATTTATAAAATATCCTTTTTAAAAATGAATTAAAATTACACTTATATAGTATTCTGGACCAGGTAGTGTTCTAAATATTCATTCATTTAAAAGTCATGACAACATTGTGAGGTAAGTACTCACATTTTACAATGAGAAAACATGCATGGCAAAATTAAAAAGGTGGCCTCACACATTATAAAATTCAAATGTAACAAAGATTTGATTGGAAGCCAGATATTATTGCTCAAGACCACATTTCTCCAAATCCCTAGGATGACACTGTTTTTCTTTATCATACATTAAGTTCCCACATACAGTCATGTGCTACATAGTGACGTTTTCATCAATGACAGACCACATATATAGTAGTGCCATGAGATTATAATGGAACTGTAAAGTTCCTATTGCCTAGTGAAGTAGGAGCCAAAACATTACCTTCTCTTTGTTTAGACAGTATACAAATACCACCGTGTTACAAGTGCCTGCAGTATTCGGTACAGTACACATGCTGCATAGGTTTGTAGCCTAGAAGCGACTGTGTATTGTAATGGACTATACCATCTAGGTTTGTGTAAATACACTCTATGATGTTCACACAATATCATTTATGATATTTTTCTCAGAACATATCCATGGTGCATGACTTTACTTGGATCTATTTCTGAAATATCTATTTACTTCATTTAACAATTGTATCTATTTGTATGTCACTTTCATTGTGACATTTACAGTAAATTTTAATGCTGGGTGATCTCAATGTTACCAGTTTTTTGATAACTCTAAGTTGACTGATTGTAATTATCAGGGATTTGTTTTTATATGAATATTAAAATGATTTTATTTTATCTCTCTCAAAAACCAGAAAAATGGGAATATGATGAAAATTGTAATATATTTATATTTTAATTTAAAAAATAATTGATATTTCTATATTAAATCTTCCCTACAAAAACAAAAAAAGGAGAAAAAAAATCTTCCCTACAAAATTATAGTAAGTCTATCCATTTATTAAGTGTTTCGTGCCCTTATATAAAAATTGTATCTCATTTAATATGAATTGAGTATTTTTGGTTGAATTTATTCCTAGGAATGTTTACAACTTTGATATGTATGTGATACATACTAGGTTGAGCTATAGGAAATTACAATCAAATATCAGCAATTTCATAAGACTCATCCTAATGAAAAGCAAAGCACATAAAATCTAATATACATAACAAAGTCAGTAAATTCATTAAAAAATGGATGTCACGATATTTCTAGGATCCTCTTATATATTTGTGACGAACAACATCTTGATATCAGCTATACAAACACATTACTCACACACATATGCTGAAAGAAATAAAAATTATTATGTATATATATATATGTATTTTTTTTCTTTGTTTTGAGAGGGAGTCTTGCTCTGTTGCCCAGGCTGAAGTGCAATGGCATGATCTCAGCTCACTGACACCTCCACCTTCCCAGTTCAAGCAATTCTCCTGCTTCAGCCTCCCAAGTAGCTGGGATTACAGGCATGTGCCACCATACCCAGCTAATTTTTTTTTTTTTTTTTTTTGAGATGGAGTCTCGCTCTTGTTGCCCAGGCTGGAGTGCAATGGTGAGATTCGGCTCTTTGCAACCTCCACCTCCCGGGTTCAAGTGATTCTCCTGCCTCAGTTTCCCAAGTAGCTGGAATTACAGGCGCCTGCCACTACCATGTCTGGCTAATTTTTTGTATTTTTAGTAGAGATGGGTTTTACTATGTTGGTCAGGCTAGTCTCTAACTCCTGACCTCAGGCAATCCACCCTCCTCGGCCTCCCAAAGTGCTGGGATTACAGGCATGAGCCACTGTGCCTGGCTCTAATTTTTATATTTTTTTGGAGAATTATGACATTATTTGTATTTGAGACAAGTGCCCAACTGGTTTGCAAATTGTGCTCCAAATACTATCAGGCATGAAAGAGATGTCTAGCTAAGAAGGCTATGTTCTTTTAACTTCACTGCTTCATTCAACTAAAAGTATTCTTTTCTAGTTGGTTTATATTTTTAGAGAGAACTTCTATGCAAAATTTCATTTCAAATATTGTATAAAAAAGAATTTTAGAACATATAGACTTGTAAGCCTATTATTTCAACTAATGCTAGTCATTCAACAAATATTTACTGAGAACCTATTATGTTCCAGGCTAATGCTTCACATATATCAGAGAATAAAACAGAAGAAAACCCTATCCTCATGCAATTTACTAGGAAAGTAAGACACACAATACACAATAACCATGATAATAAGCCAGGTATACAGTATTCATGAGACATAGGAAAAAAGCTTAAAAGACAGCAAGATAAAGTGAATCAGGAGTATGGGGGTAGGGAGAGGCTAGGTTGCCACATTAGGGAGGTCATGTTAAGTCCTATGGAGTAGGTGAAGTTTGAACAGACTTGAAGGTTATGAAGATGCTAGCCAAGCAGATCTCTATGATAAGATAATTTCATGTAGAGAAAAGCAAGGGACAAATACTGAGGTGAGGGTATGCCTAATGTCTACAAGGAGCAGCAAATGTCAATGCAGTTGGGCCAACATGACTGAGGAGGCCAGTGGCAGGAAATAAAAAGATAATGTGGCAAAGGCCTTATCTTATAAGTTAACAAATGTCATTTTGGAGATGTTGGCTTTTACTCAGTGAAATAGTAAACTATTTCAGGTGGCAGTAAAAAAATTTAAAAAAGAATTTATTTTTAAAGGAACAGGTTGGGGTAGTTTTGGGACTTAACTGCATTTAAGAGGTCAATTAGATATGTTAACAGCAAAGACTGAATGGGGAACTGGATAGAGTCCGGAGTTTCACTGTGAGATCTGGACTAGAGATAAAGGGGAACATGAGTTATGTGGGGCCTGAAGCATACACAATTTTAGAGGACATCTTTGGGAAACAAAATTTAAAATTATGAACATAAAATTGGGTTCTGCATACGTCTGTATATATGAAGAATAATAAAGATTAAGCTTCTTTAGTTTATCATTGTCATGGTTTGAATGTTTTTGTCCACTCCAAAATTCATATGTTGGAAACTAAATCCTCAATGCAACAGTTCTGGGAGGTGGGGCCTTTTGGGAGGTGTTTAAGTCATGAGGGCTTGATTAATAATACTATAAAATGAGCTTGCAGGAGTGAATTTTCTCTCTTCTGCTCTTCAGCCGTGTAGGAACACAGTGTTCATCCCCTTTTTGTACTTCTGTCTTCTGCAATTTCAAGATACAGCAAGAAAGCCCTCGTCAGATGCCAGTGCCTTGATCTTGGACTTCCCAGCCTTCAGCTCTGTGAGAAAAAATTTTCTGTTCTTTATAAATTACCATGTCAGGTATTCTGTTACAGCAGCACAAAATGGACTAAGATAACTGTACATCTCCCTCACAATGGAGACATAAATTTTGCAGATGTCAACATATAAAAGGCAAGGTAATAGATAAGGAGAAAGAAAAGACTAAAAAGAATTCCCAAGTATCGAGACCTGAAGCACTTCATCGTTAAGTAGATAGGAATAAGAGAATAAATTAGCAAAGGATTCTGAGAAGAAGCAAAGCAGAACCAAGCAGCAGGAAAATCAAATGTGTGTAGTATCCTGGAAGCCAAGTAAAGAAAGCATACAAAGGAGGCAGAAGTGACAAATTTTAACAAGTATTGTTGGTAGGCAAAGTAATATGTAGACTAAGAACAGACTACTGGAATTAGCAAAGTAGTCATCACTGATGTCCTTGGCAAAGAGTTTTGATGCAATGGTGGAGGAAAAAACTTGACTGACGTGGATTCAAGAATGGGAAGACAGACACTGGGAGCTAGAGAACAGAGACAATACTTTTGTAAGTTCTAATACAAAGGAGTAGACAAAATAGGGCATTAGCTGGTGGGAGAAGTGATATTAAGAAAGTTTTGTTTGATTTTCTAAGATGAGAGAAAAAACTGTTGTGCACTGATGGGAATGAATCTGTAGAGAGCAAAAACTTGACGGAAAAAGAGAAAAAAGGTACAATTGCCGAAGGAATGTTCTTGAGTAAAGGAAGAATGAGGTTTAATGGACAAGTAAAATGAATGGTTTTAGACAAGAGCAGGGAAAATTCACGTATCATAATTGATGAGAAGGCAGACTATATGAGTATAAATGCTGCTTGCTTCATTAGGTATTTGTTAATATGAGTTTGTGGAAGTTCACTTTTGATTGCTTCAGTTTTCTCAGGGAAGTAGGAAGGTCATTAGCCGGGAGAGAAAAAGAAGCAAGAAACATTGTGGGGGTTGTGGTTGGGACAATTCTTGGAAGACTCCATGATCTCTACCCACTGGTGTTACAATGTTGTACAATCTTCTCCCCTTGAGTGCACGTGACTTATGTCTAACTATAAGAATATGGCAAAAGTAATCCAATGTCATTCGCATGATTAAATTACGTTGTAGGGTAAAGGAGGTAAGAAAGTTACTTCTGTGATTTTATTCAATACATGACTCCATTTTTGTTGGCACACAATGAAGAGAGAGTCTCTTACTGGCCTTGTAAGACACAAACAGTCAAGTTTTGAAGGCCCTGTGGAGAGGGTCATGTGGCAGGCCACGGTGGGTGGCCTCTAGAATCTGAGAGTTGCCTGTAGCCAATAGCCAGTTATAAGTTGTGACCCTCAGTCAGAGAGGTTAAAAAAAAAAACTCACAAAAATTGAATGCTGCCAACAACAATAATGGATGAACATGGAAGCACATTAGTCAAACCTCTAGATGAGAATGCAGTCCAGGTGACACTGATTGCAGCCCTGTGAGATCACAAGCAAAGGGCTCAGCTTGCCCGGCTTAAGTCATGCCTGGGCTCTTGACCTACAGAAATTATAAGAAAATAAATGTGTGCTGCACAATAGAAAATTAACTAATACAGGGTTGAAAAGAGAGGAGAATTTGTGAAATAGTCACCTAGAAAACAAGAAAGTGAATGAACTTGTGAATGACAGAATTAAGAATCCATTTGAGACTTGTGGTCATGAATTTAAAGTGAGACCAGTTATTTTTATTTTTCTACAATCAAAGTAAGGGTACTATATACGAGTTACTTATTTTCATGTGTTTTATACATTTTGATAAATGTTTATTATATAATTTCAAACTTATTAGTAAATAAACAAATGTTTATAAACAAATATTTCTGAAATCATTTTTGTATTCTTTTCATGAAATTTCAGAAAAATTCCAGGAGGACACTAAGGTTAAAGGACCCTAAGGTTAAAAGGACCTTAAGGTTAAAGGACTCTAAGGTTAAAATTCCACAAGGACCCTAAGGTTAAAACCAAAATTTAATTTTTGGTACCACTGATTAATTAACAAAACCATTTTGTTGAATCTTAATGGAGTGACTAGGTAACTTAGTATTAATAACTTAGAATTGATTGAATGCTACTGATTCTGTTTCTTTTAGTTTTATTTGCAAGTTTAAACATGTTGCTTTAAAGAATTTGATCTCACTCATAGGTGGGTGTTGAACAATGAGAACACATGGACTCAGGGAGGGGAGCATCACACACTGTGGGCAGTTGCAGGGGGAAAGGGGAGAGACATCAGAAGTTGGGGAGGGAGGGGAGAGTGGGGAGGGATAACATGGAGAGAAATGCCAGATACAGTATGCACCTAAACTTAAATAAATAAATAAATAAATAAATAAAAAGAATTTGATCTATTTACTATATCTTTATATCTGCTTCATATTTAAAATTCTATGTGTAGAAAAATATCAAACTTGTATCTTACAATATGAAACACATGCACAGAAATACAAGTTGTAAAACTGTTAGTTCTTATAACTTTTCTTCTTCAATTGGGAAAGAAGAGAAATTTGATGTAATTTTAGGCAAAAAGTAACTGAGTACTCTTACTAGAAAATAATTGTAAAGTAGTTTAAATTAAAGCAGACAGGTTTTAATTACAGAAATATTTTAGAGTTGAAAAAGCAGCCAGTATACTAGAATCTTTCTAAAGACAAAACTCAAAAGCTTTAATAAGCCATTTGCTTTATTATTTACTGTTAAAGAATAATCTTTTTCATTATCACTTGACAGATATTTAAGAAACTAAATAAACATAACCTAACATTTATATGATGCTTATTACATTCAAGTCACTGTTCTAAGAAGAGATAACTGACATAAGAAAGGTTATACACTTTCTTAGGTCAACCCTATGAGGAATTATTATTTGAATTTCACAGATGGGAAACTGAGACTTAAGGTAATGCCCAAGACTGGAGAGCAATGGCATGATGATGGCTCACTGCAGCCTTGAACTCCTGGACTTAGGCAATTCTCCTGCCTCAGCCTCCAGGTAGCCAGGATTACAGGCAAGTGCCACCATATCCAGTTAATTTTTAAAATATATGTATTTTTAGAGACACGGTCTTGCTATGTTGCCCAGGATGGTCTCAAACTCCTAGCCTCAAGTGATTCTCCTGGCTTAGTTTTCCAAAGTGTTGAAATTACAAATGTGAGCCACCATGCCTGGCCTTAACCATCATTTTATAAGGCTTCTCATATGATAGTCTTTCACTTTTAAGGAGGAAATTATTATAGAACAACATTGTAGTCAGAGTCTGTTAGTCTGACCTATGGAATTTTGTTAAGGGGTCTCAAGATTAAGAAAGTAAAATTCAGTATGTACTAAAACATGTCATCATTTTAAAAGGAATAAAAAATATTTTTAAATATTGGAAACGCAGATCAAACTTACTCCTTGAATAGTTTTCTGTGTGTTTTATTTTTGGCTTTCTGAATATTGACAATCCATTGTTCTTTTTATTACAATTAGCTTAAGATGGTCATACTAGAACCTATTTTCTCACCTTGGTTATACATTTTCAGATATAAGTCAGTATAGCAAAGCTAAATTAATTGAGAATATTGACAAGAAACAAATGAACAACGAAAAACACATTTCCTTCTGCCCTACAACATGATTAGAATCTACTGGAAAATACTGTTGGGGATAAAATAATTACAAACTATTAATACTATGAAAGATTGATGATTACAATTCTTTCAATGAATTATGGATTTTGTTTTGTTCTTCTCTATATCTTGCTTCATGATATCCAGGAGATATTATGCTTCTTTGTACAAGAACAGAAGAAAACAGAGTATAAGTAACACTGTAACAGAGTATAGTGGACAGAATATAACATTACAAATGATTTATTATTTCAAAATAGGAAAATTTAGATTTGGAAGAGGTAAATGTAATTTATCTAGAGGGTAAAAATACAATATTAGTAACTTAAATATATAATTCGCCTTTAAAAAAACCATTTTATAAAGATTCTCATGCTCATATAAGAATAAATGAAAGAAAATACAAATTTAGCTTCAAAGGCAAAATTATTAAGAAGGTTTTCTTTTCTAGATCCAGGATTTTTTACTTTGAGAAAAATCATTAGTTTTACTTTTATTGTGGTCATGTTTGTCATGTATACATTTGGAAAAGACAGAATGATAAAGTACAAAAGAAATATTAAAAACAAAATCAGTTGTTTTCCTAAAAGGTTTTTATACTATATAATTAAAGCTCAGTAAAAGATAAGGTATGTAGAGTGAAAATGTAGGTATACTTTTAAACTTCATGCATTTGTAATACAAGCTTGGTTCTCACTTTATGTAGTACCATTTCCTTCAAAGAGAAGTGCTGGGTTTTATCACTGGAGATGTGTACTTTACTAACCAATTTATTGGACCTAAAAATGTTTGCATTATAAAATACTTTTGTTTGAAGGGAACACTATTGCATAAAATGAACATCAAACCTGTAGTATAAAATATCATCCTAAATATAAGTTTTGCTTCCAGTTATTATATTTAAATCTTTCTCCAAGTTGCAGAAGTATTAGGATCAATCAGCAAAATAGTTCTGATAGTCTTATATTAGATAATATGCAAAAGCCACATGTAATATATTTAGCAAATATAGTTCAAAGTTAATAATTTGTTAGTCAACTGTATGAAAAATACATTAAGCAGATAAGCTTTTGTTTAATATTTAAATAAACCCATAAAGCCTTATATTATTAAAAAAGCAAAAATATTAAAGAAAATAACATTTCTCACCTAAATGAAGCTCAACTCAGACAAAATAAAAATGTGTTTAATAATTTTAATAAATATATTATTCAACATTTGTCAAATTACAGTATGACTCTGAATTACATAAATATTTTAGATAATCTTCTTGTATTTTTCAAAATAACTACATTTTTGAAGAATGACCTACAAATAGTATCAAAACAATCATAAAATGAACTAATAAAACATATTCTACTTGTAAAGTTTGTCAATCAATGGAAATGCTAGAATTTTTTTAAATACTATTACAACACCATCTCCTGAGTTTAAAATTACCACAAATACCAATTTTCAGTTTCTTTTAGATTGCTAGAAATGCTTTTCATCAATAGTTTAAAATTGTTTACATAGTAAGGCATGTCTCAAATAAAAAGCAAATAAAATTGCATCCACTTTTAAAGATATACCTTTGCTCAATTTATACATTTATTTTTTACATGTATGATATCCTTAACTTACATATGAAAAATTCTAGGAAGATACAATAAGGGAAATTAAAAATACCAATTCAATGAATAGTCTTCAGAGCCCCATTGGGTAGTCACAACTTTCAGGAAAAAAAATTCTAGTAGTTTAATATCTGAATATAGTTTTTGTTATCTAAAATTAAAACTGCATATAAAATTTTATAAATAATTGATATTCTTTTTTAGGTTATTTGGAATCTGATTATGGTGCATATATGTGAATGAACGAATAAATCCTTAACCCACCATTATCTTTTTCTCCAGTTTGCAGGCAATCACCCGTGAAAAGTATGGTGTAGATGACAGGATGATACTGTACCTGATTAGCTCTGGAGGTGGTCATGGGATCAGATGGAGAGGACTTGGTGGTAGTTGGGGAAGATGGCAATGTCTGGGAAACAAAGCAGTTCAGGAGCAAATCAACCTTTATAAGCCTTAAACTGATTATTTAAATAAAACAAAATAAAATAAAATGTAATATAACGAGAACAAAATCCTATGAACAAATTTTTCTCCTATTCATTTGGATTTAATGGATTTTAAGATCAATTAAGTAACTAATGCACGTAAACATGCAGGCATAAGCATGTAAAAATAAATTCATGACTTGAAATCATGAAGGTGATTAATAAAAATTCACATGAGTACTAAAAGTATCCTGACCATATTCATGAATAGTAGTTTCATTTCTTTCCCTCTTGTTTTCTGGGGGAAAAGAGACGTAAAAAAAAAATTCAAGAAGTTCAATGAATAAAACCAAAAGAGTCACTTTCCTATCAATGAATACAGTCGGAGATTTGAAGAAGTGGTGAAATGAAGTTTACTTTGGCATAAAAGTATCCACCTACTTAATATGTTGAACATCACCAACAAGTTGATTCCACATGAATTTAGGGATCCATATTTAAAAGCAATTAAATTTGAAGCTCTGAGTTCTTAATATCATATTATCTTCTAAAATATTAATTTTTAATAAATTTAGGGCCCGTCTGAAAATGTAAACATTAACCTCATATTAATAAACAGGCAACTAAAAGCATTCTTAAAAATTATCATAATATTTTTATCATTTATCCTAAAGAGTAAATTTAATATAGATGAAGAGCATATATATATTGTAGCATCATCAATTTTTAAAAATAAACACAAAAATCTTAGGAATTATATTTATTGTTCACTTCACTTCTAAACATATACACTTGCTAAACATATAATATGTTGTATAAGGCCATCTACACATGTTGAACAATTCATTAAGATATTTTTAAAAGTTCTTATGTCTAATAGAAAAACCTTAAAGTATAAGATGTTAAGAATTTTTTTAAATGTCATATGTTCACTAAGCAAAATAGCATTGCTTATGTTACATCCTCAATAGATAGTATTTCTAAACAGGTGAAAATGGGATAGGTTTTTATAGTAAAAATACAATTGCGTATGGACACTATATTGTATATTAATATATATTTGTCAAAATTACTCAGATATGAGCAAAAGCATAACTTTAAAGGTTCAGCAGTGAAAGGAAAAGCAGATTAAATTACTTGAAGTCATATTTTTGCATTTAATATTTCAAAAGTTGTTATTTGGGTACAATAAAGCCATTAAGAGAAAAAAAAAGAATAAGAAATTCTCAGGCTTCTGGTTAACTCACTGCTCTCCAATAACAAAATAAGACTGGTTCTAAAATCATACCATGTTTTATATAGTCCACTCCTCAAATAATTCCTGATTCTTCTAAAGTTAAAACCTAATACTTCTAGGAAACCTAGACCTAATAGTGAGTCAAACCAAGATTTTTACCAAATCATATTAAAAAAAAGGGGTAGGCGAGCTACCGCAATCAGTAAATCCTCAAAATTTAAAAAGTTTTCAATCTTTCATTTTCTATTTTTGCTTTTTATGATTAATTCTTGCTATTTCTCAAGAGAGACTTTATTTTCAATCATTAAAAATATCCCTAATGTTTTATTTCCCATGCAATACTTTGCTGAAACATGTGCTAATGACTCCATGCTACTATTTGCTCTATGAATTGAATAGTAAAGGTTTTATTTTTCTACCACTGGTTACAAGTGTTACTACAGAGGATACCTCGGAGGAGTTAACATACGTGTAAAAATCTGTTCGGTACTAATTTCAGATTAATAATGAGGCTGGTGACTAAATACACTTTAAATAAATCTAGAGATCATTTCTCCCAATATAGGTTAGAATCCATGTTGATTAACCTACAAGAAGTATAATTCTATGTATGTTGAGCTCTTCTATTTCTATTAGAAGAACTATCTAATGGAAAATCATTCTGAAGTACTATTAGGTTTAATATGACCTTCACCTTGTCTTGGATACAAAGTTTCACCAAGGTCTTAATTGCAAAGAACTATGTAGAAAAAGTTTAATTTTAAATTAAACTTTTAATTAAAATTAAAATTAAATATCAAATGGCTCAGAATTTGTAACCACTTAGATTAATATGATCTTCTGTCAATTTTTATTGCCTTTCTTTTTGCTTGGCATATATATGAAATATTGAACATGCATTAATAATTGATACAACTCACATTCATAAAAACTGTCCTTAATAATTGTGATGCTGTTTCTTTCCCACAGGACTAAAATCAATGATTTTAAATTTCTAGACAATATCAATGGGCTTTAGATAATTAAAGTTTTGGTTGGTAAACATCATAATCTGTTAAGAGGTTACATTTTAATATATTAATAGACAAGTAAAAATTATGTAAGTTTGGGTTTCAAGCTATAAAACTGTTGAAATGTCACAGCAAATTGTCTCTAAATATATTTTTTAAAGTCTTAAAATAATGAAAATGCAATGAAATAAAGATGTGATGAGTTTTTCAACTACTATTCATATAAATATTTTTAAGCACAAAAGGACACCTGCTTTATAAATTCAATTTACAACAATAAAAATATTCTGAAAAGTTTCATTTCAGTTGATTTTTTTAAATACTAGGAAAAAAGTGTTTTCATAAATAGCTAAATGTAAATATGTTAAAGTAATACTTGTAATGTAAAAGATTATTAAGTTAATGGAACAGATATGATAGTTGTTCTCAATCATATAGATAAAACCATATAAAATTTCTATATAGATTTCTTAGGATAAAAACTGTAAGAAATATTTAAATGTACAATATAAATGTACAAACTGTTTATTTCCTTAATATTTTATTTTATTATTATTATCATTTTTATTTTATAGAGACAGCATCTTGCTTTGTTGCCCAGGCTGGTCTCAAACTCCTGGCTTCAAGTAGTCTTCTGCCTTGGCCTCCTAAAATGCTGAGATTACTGGCAAGAGCCACTGCACCTGGCCTGTTCTCTCAACATTTTATAAACAAACTTTTACATCCATTTACTGTGCAGTGTTAATTAAAGTTTAGTGGTTTCATGTTAAATATCCTTTAGTGAAATTTCTGATATATATCATGAAGATGTAATTAGCTACATAATATTATATATTGATATATTAGTTAGAATGAAGTACACATTCCTACAATATTCTTTTACATTTTTCAAATGATGAATGTGAAGGACAGAGTCATTTTTAGCACCATTTTCTCTTTCAAATGGAAAAGCATAATATATTTTTTATCTATATTACTTTAATGGCTGTTTAAGAATTCTTTAGACATCAAAGGGTGAAAATACTTATTGCAGAAAAATTATTAATAATTTAAAACAGTGGATATTTTGGAATATGGTTTTTTTAAAAAAATTGAAAATTTAACCATAGGTAATTAAATGTAGATATAACTAGGCTTTTGGAAATAAGTACAAGGTTATTACAAATAATGAGATGAAATCTTGTTAACAAATGACAGTTTTGCTGGGCTAGAGAATATTATTATTAATAAACACTGTAATAAACAGGACTTGCTTTCAAGATAGTCTACAGTAATAGACTATCAAGAATCTCTGGTATTTATAGGCAAAGTGAAAACAGCAGTGAACAACAAATCTCAATTGTAATTCAAGATGTATTACTAGTGAAGTAACATTACTGAAGTAATCACCTTCCTAAACCCCTACTTTGAGTTCTGTTAAAAAAATATGTATACTGTACCATTTAAAAATGAAATAATTTAAATATGTAACTGTAATCTTCAGCTTTTAATTTCTGACAAATACCTTCCTCTTTTTCCAACATTTGAACTGTCTTCCAGCATCAGAACTAGTCAATTCACAGTTCTCTTTTCCTATGAATAGCTGTATCTACAAGCTCCCTAAGAGTCTGTCTGGATTTTTAGTGCAAGAGAGAACAAACTGCATAACTGACTTCTTTTTTTCCCCACAACCTTCCAGATTAATTAAAAGCGCTCCTTAGAAAAATATTAGGCAAATCTGTATTGCACAGGATGTCCCTTGACCAGACATCCAAGATTTTTCATTATCTGGCTCCAAACCATCTATCTAACATTAATTCCCTCTCAACTCCAACATAAATGTTCCACTTCTGCCAACAGTCTCCTTACTATTCAACAAATATCATATCCTTTTCCCCAAATTCATATTGTTTCACCTTCCAAAAAAAGTATTTTTCTTTCTTCTCCTTTAATTAGGCTAATTCCTGTACATTCTTCAAGGTCCAGTCAAGTCTTCACCTATTTACAAGACTATTAACTGTCCCTTTAGCCTCTATTTCTTTTACAGGCCTCAGAATTATTTATTTATTTATTTATTTTGAGACAGAGTTTCGCTCTTGTTGCTCAGGCTGAAGTGCAATGGCATGATCTTGGCTCGCCACAACCTCCGCTTCCCAGGTTCAAGCAATTCTCCTGCCTCAGCCTCCCCAGAAGCTGTGATTACAGGCAGGCCTCACCACGCCTGGCTAATTCTGTATTTTTATTAGAGAAGGGGTTTCTCCATGTTGGTCAGGCTGGTCTTGAACTCCCAACCTCAGGTGATCCGCCCACCGGGGCCTCCCAAAGTGCTGGGATTACAGGTGTGAGCGACCATGCTTAGCCAGGCCTCTGAATTTTTATAGCATATTGTTTCCATTGTAGTTTTGGTATATAAACACAATTTTACATTTCTATAAGTCATTTTAAGTACTTATTCTCACAAACTGGACTGCAAGGGCTACAGTTTAGTTTACTTTGCTAGTTACTAAGAAGGCATTTAATAAATTCATAATTATTCATGTCCATGAATAATGAACAAATTAACAAGTGCTATTTTTGTCAATTTGTTATGACGACAGTAAAATTCTTTGGATTAAATGAAATATTTTTGATATCTTACTTTGATCTTTTAAAATACAAATATCTTACTTTGATTTTTTTAAAATACAAGAGAATCTTTAAATGTTCATAACCACTTCATTTCTGATGTAGCTTTTAGAAAAAACACATATATGAATTAAGAATTAAATATTCCACAAGTGCTAATAAATCAAGTTATATATAAGGCTGTTGTGCTAAATTTCATTATTCTACTATATGAAAGACCTGAGAGACCAGTAGGTACTACTTTCCCAAGAAACTATACTTGTTCGAGAACACCCTCAAGTCAATAAGGGCAGTTTTCAATTGGGCAAAATATCTGGTTCATTCAATTTACTTAGTTTAAAACATATAAAAGCATCATACAAAATTTATTTTAATCTATTCTACTGCAAAATTTTAGACATAATTATTTTATACTGAATAACAGCATAATTTTTCAGAAATAAAATTATGGTCAATTATATACTTATTATTTAGAGAATAATCCAGCAAAGAGTACTACGTTGGTAAAATTGGATACCTAGAAAGTCAGAGAATCTCAGACTCAGAGCAAAAAATCTGACTGATTTATAATATTTTGGAAATATCTTTCACCACTTTACTAGATTTTTCAAGTAAAATTTTCAACTTTTATAATATAAAGAAAATATGTAAGTGTTAAATACAACATCCTGTTAGATTTAGTGTTGTCTTTTTAATAAATCCTTTTAAATGACATACTGTCACATACATTACTGACTACATGAAAATATTAAATAACCAACAATAGTTTTAATTCCACGAATACCTACAAGGCTTACAAATGGATGCAAATACACAAAAGTAAATACATCACTATTATTTTTATACTTAACTTGAATCCAAATAACATTATCCAAAAAAGACAAATAAAAATAAAGCAAATATTTTAAAATCCTAGTCTTTATAAATATACACTGGCACTGGATATATGATAGCCTGTAAATCTCATACTGCCATATAGAAAATTAGAATTTTAACAATGATTTATAGACCATTATTTGGTGGTATATTTGTTTTTATAAAAAGTAATAAATATTCATATTATTGTCCTGAACATATTCTCAATGGTATCATACTACTAAATTTTATGTTTAAAAAAAAATCAAGATATTGGCTTCTATCCCTAAATGTTTGAACGTTCTCAGAGAAATTGCAAAAGAAAAGGAGGAACTTACAGACTGGATTAAGGCAGAAAGCCAGCAGAACTAATACTTCAGTGCTTATTCTGTAAGCTCTTAGCCCCAGATGATTTTAACCCAAGTCTTTAACTATACTCCTACTTTTAAACTCTGGAAAAAGTCACAGTATTACTTTATTCAATCTTCAAACTATTCTTTGTATTCAATGAGGGTAGAAAAAAATAAACATAACTATACATGGCTGTGAAAAATAAAATATCCACTGATATTTACAACTTTAAAATATTTATATTCTTCCATGTATACATTAAGGGATACTTCTTTTAAGACTTATGAAGGGTATACAAACTGAACCATCTGACATTGGAAAAGAGTATAATATGAATATTTTTGTATAGAATAACAACTACCTACTGATGATTTAAACATAAAAGGATTTTTTTAAAAAAAGTAATTAGTAGAAAATTGGACATTAGTCTATAATTTGAAAATATATTGCCTAATTATGAATTTCTACATTTATTTTGTTAGTCAACATTATATTTATCTATATATTGGTAAAATTATAATAGATTCATAACACTGTTCAGTATAATACTTTTTCAATTCAGAAACATGAAATTAATAAGACTTTGAGCTACATTTCAAATTTATTACAATGAATATTCTATAAATTATTCTGTGAATTAATGGATAATACATTTCTTTTGAAGCCATAGTCTGTGATAGCAAAATTAAGTCACAAATTAAGATATTAATAATGAAAAGGCAAAGTAGAAACAGTAATTATGAACATAATCAAATAAATTTATAGATGTAAAGAGTTTGTGGTGGAAGAATCCACCTTATTTAACATGAAATAATGTCATTTTCCCCCTACATCATGTCAGCCATTACTCAGTCTAAAAAACTCACAACGGTTTTTCCCAAGTCAAATTTTTTTTACAAAAAATCTCATACATTAAATATAAACAATGGCCCTTTATGACATATATTTAAATACTACATAAGTTACACAAAACACAATAACTGATTTGTAACAAAGACTGTATGGTAGATACATAAATTTACTATACATATTTTTTGATAAAAAATGTAGAACATGACAGTAAAATTAACAAAACAGGAGCCTCTATGCATAATAACTATCCTGAAAACTACAGGTATCACTAAAAATAGGGTATTAGAAATTTTGAATGTATCGTTTCAATACTTATACTTTATTTAAAAAGTGGTATAATTTTAAATAGATTCAATTCCTATAAATTAAATTTGTGTCTATAAATTTAAAAAGGGCACAAAGAGTCACATAAGTGTACCTCAATGTAACACTAATAAATGAATAATTCAATTACTCAATAAATTAATTGGTCAATCTAAGGATGACACCTTGATAGTCTTTAACTATATGAAAACTCTGGTATGTTTTATGTATGGTTAAAATAAAAGTTTTATGCTAAGACTTTAAGGCTTCTTTTGTAAGGAACTTATACTATGCCGTAGATATTTCTCTTTGATTTCTCAACTAAACACTCACTTGTTTGATGCGATCTGGATTAACGGTGGTCTGGGGTTGTAGAATGCTGACTGGTTCTGTCTTGGCCACATTTTGGGGCATTTCTCGAATTTTTTCTGCAATGAATCCATGAACTGCATTCAGTGCTTCAACTGTTCCCTGGATCAAGCACACTCGCTCAGTAGTACCTGTGGATAAAAGACTGATTTTTAGAAAATACTCCATATTTAGCATTTAAAAACAAGCTATGAAAAAGAATATTATAATGCCAAGAAAATAATGTAAAATGTAGGACTCTAACTTAAAACATTTAATTGAACCACACGTAACATATACATGTCTCTTCTCATGATTCATTTTATAAATTCTTTTTTAGTTATTTTAGTCTCAAAAAGGGTATTTGGATTCCAGCAGAATCAGAGGTCCAGAGAAGTTGTGAACATATCACTGATTCACTAACATAACAAATACTTATTGAGTACTTATAAAAGAACTTAGAGTTGGAAACTGGTAACAAGCCAAGAAAGAACTATAAATCCAGTTTTCAAAGAGCTTCCTCTTCAGGAGAAAAAACAGACATAAAACCAAATAATTGTTAAGACATTACAATCTGAAAATAATGGAAGTAACAACATAGATAGTAGAGTTGTTCCATCACTTACCACACTCTTCCTTTAATCATTGCGACACTCGTTACCTGATATTTTACATTTATTTTTTACTTTTTCACTAAAATGTGAGCTCTAGGTGGAATGTAAATTTGTTTTGTGTTGTAGTATCCTCAAAATTTACAATAGCTTCTGGCACATAGTAAGTACACTGTAAATATTTGTAGGATAAATGAATCAGTGCTGTCTATATTGATGATATGATCTTAATAAAAAGAATATTAGGATTAAACATGAAATTTAGATAGTTTATGAAACTTGAAATTCATAATTAATAAAGACATTATTAATAGTATTTGTTTCATATCTAGTGAATAAAATGTAAATATATGATGCAAGACAAGACTAAGGTAAAATTGGTTAGGTATAATACACAGGTCCTACGGCCTATTTTATACTTTACAGACATACATTAAGGCAATAAAAATAAATTAGTTTTTCAGGCTTATTGCAGAAGCCTGGTATTCAACTGTAATCTTCTCAGTGACCTAACATAACATATGAACTCGCTTCTAAGAAATAAGTATTTCTTTTCTAAACAGTTGTTTAAAATACCAAAAGAATGGGATTTTAAAATTTATAAAAGATTTTTTGAATTAATGGAAACATTTTCAATTACTTGACATATTTCCTTTTGGTGCTACTGCTTCAAAATTCCAAGATACTTTGTAAAATGTTTTAAAATTTTAGATTCTGAAGGGCAAATTTGTGAAACTACAAATATTTAAAAAGTCATAAGGCGTTTATACCACTTTAAAGATTCTGACACACAGACCAATTTTCTAGTAGTTTTGAATTTAAAATAATAGTAAAAGAATATCATTAATACTTGTAGAAAACAGAATTAGATTATAGGAATTGGAAGCAGAAATAGAAAAAACTATAGTGATATACATAAATTGTCATGTTTTAAACAATGGAAATTCAAATCTCTAAAAATCTAAGTTTCCTGGATTTTACAGAATATTTCAACAGAGAGTGTGAATCGCTTTCATTTGTAAGGGTGGATAAAGTCTGAAAAATATAATGTGAGTCTGTGGATTTAATTTTTCCAGTTTCTCTTAATCAGCTTTTCTCATTCTTGTCTATCCTGATGTATATATTCTGGTTCCTGTATAAAATGATCTAGTTTATGGGGATACTCTAGGGAGCCTTTACAAGGTTGTATTAAATGTCCAATAAATAACTAGAAAGGATAGGAACTGATCAATGTAGCTAATACAAAGTGTTCTTATCCAGATCAGCAGACAATACAAAACATAGATCAGATTACATTCTTGTTTTTGGAGAAAACTACAGTGTGCTCTTTTGTGGATGCCAAAACAGTCTAATCAAATAGGTTGATTTAAAAGAAAAGAAACAAAACATGGCACTAAATAACTAAAGAGATTATGAATCTATGTTGTCATTAAAATTCTGATAATACACACCATGTCAGACCACATAGTAACCCCTATACTTTTCAGATTATATAGACTAACAGATAGTAAGTAGAAATTACTGAGCTACAAAGAAATATGATTCTCTAAAGCTAAATTTCACATACTAGCATGTAGGACACTTAAAAATAGTTCATAGGTTCACAATCGCAGCACATATTGTTTGAGAATTAAATTACATAATTTGCATTAGAACAATTGACATAAAAAAAGGAATGAGAAAAGCAGATTCTATATCTACCACTCAAAAATGCTATAATCCTCAAAAGAGATGCTGTCATATTCTTCTACTGAACTTACGGCCTTTCCACTCAGAAAATACAAAACCATAATTTGTAGGAGAAAGTCACAAAAAAAGGAGACATTGACAGAGTTAGAAAATTACTGTTTTGCAAACCCAATGACAAAATTAAGTTTGGTAAAGATCATAAATGGATGAAATCATTAGATGAGAGGTTAATATAAAATTTTCAATAAAAACATCAGGTATTACCAACTGACTTTAATGATCAACGTTAGCATGATGAGTACAAAAACCAAACATATGCTTCCTTATGTGATATAATATAAATATAACTGTCAGATATAATATAACATGACCAAACTATGTTAAAAAAATGAGCCTATAAATCATAAAAGTTGCTGGTTTTGTAATTTTAAAGGCTGTTAGGCTCAATTAATGTCTAACTAAACTGCCCATTATTTATCATTTTACTTAACAGTAGCATTTACTTCTCTTTGAAGGAAACTAGCAACAAGAGGTGAAGACCAGTTACAGAAAAGTACATGCCTATATTTTGTATAAGACAGAGGTATATAAGACACCATTAATTACCTAATTTTTTTCAGACAGAGTCTCACTTTGTCACTCAGGCTGGAGTCTGATCTTGGCTCACTGCTGCCTCGACCACCTGGGCTCAAGAGTGATCCTCATGCCTCAGCCCTCCAAGCAGCTGGGACTTCAGGCAGGCACCACCATGCCTTGCTGATTTTTTGTATTTTTTGTAGAGACAGGGTTTTGACATGTGGCATAGGCTGGTTCCGAGCTCAAGTAATCCACCCACTTCAGCTTCCCAAAGTGCTAGGATTACAGGTGTAAGCCACTGCGTCCAGCCTGAGACCATTAATTTAAAACTGCACTTTTAAGAAAGAAATCACAAAAAGTGTAATAAGAAGGGGCAATGTCAAATACAGGCAGTGTTATTTGTAATGACTTCAAGTTTTGATTTAATATACAATACATCAAATGCTAAAAATGCATAGGTTTCTAAAATTACATACAATTACCAGTTTTAATAGCAAACTTTTCATAGAAATTTAATAAAATATATCCTGTGCTACTCTAAGTTTCCTTAACTCACTTATACAGTTTCTGTTTCTATTCTAAGGTGATCCATCACTTACGCACTGGGCCCCATGCTCCCTTACCTACCAAGTCCACTGCTTCTTCAAATTAAGAGTTATTTCTTATATCATAATTTTTTTCTATTGGATTATTCCCATCAGTAGGAAATATATTGTAATTTCGACAACTTTTAAAGATGTTGACAGATTTAGAAAATTACTCTTTTGCAAACCCAATGACAAAATTAAGTTTGGTAAAGATCATAAATGGATGAAATCGTTAGATGAGAGGTTAATATAAAATTTTCAATAAAAACATCAGGTATTACCAACTGACTTTAATGATCAACGTTAGCATGATGAGTACGAAAACAAAACATATGCTTCCTTATGTGATATAATATAAAGCACGCAGAACCAACTAACAAGTATATACTCAAAAGTAGCTGAACCTAAATCTAATCAAACATTTAGCACTACGTTATAGATTAATACTGAAAACATAAAAATAAATGATAACGTAAGGAAGCAGAGACACAAAAATAGTTTATAAGACAACAGATGCAGCTGCGTCGATAAAGAAGAGATAACTCTCTGGACAAAAGAAGACTTAAAATATATTATGACTAAATGTAAATCAGAATTTGGTTGGATCCAAAATCAAACAATTTTCATTTGACACACAACTGAGGCAATGTCAAAGACAGAGTATTAGATAGTATCAAATAATTACTGTTAAGTTTAACATGTGAGATTACGGCATCAGTTTACATTAGAAAGCGTCATTCTTTTTTTCTTTTCTGAGATGTATACTGAAATAGGTACAGGTTAAATGTGAATGAACTTGAATCAAAATATTTCTGCATCAACAAAAAAGGAGTCGACTTTTTAGGCATGACAAATCTTGATACTACTGATAAAAGTATAAACAAATGCATTGTACTATTTTATATACGCTGAAAATTTTCATTTAAAAACATTTAAAAGTTCTCATATGCCTGCCTCGGCATTTATATGAGCCTATAAATTTAACTGAAGGCAAGGCCTGCATTTGTAGAAATTTCAAGGAGTGAATTATTTAAATCAGTGAATGATCAATGAATAGCATACCATTGACTACATGCACATATCAAATAAATGTAGAATTAGGATAAAGAATTTTGACTGTTTAACTTAGTGGGAGAAGGAATACAGGAGTAGACTGTAGTTGGAAAAACAAGAGAAATTTAAGAGTACACATAACCTATTATTAAAAAGTATTATATTATTATTAATATTAAAAGTGATTACTTTGTATACAGTTTTATGATGTTAATAGAAAAATGGCAACTTAAATATTGTACATATAATGAGGCAAGTGGATCACCTGTAGTCGGGAGTTTGAGACGAGCCTGGCCTATACAGTGAAACTCCATCTTCACTAAAAAATTTTTGCATTGTTAGTGGTGCACGCCTGTAGTCCCACTACTTGGGAGGCTGAGGGTGGAGAATCACTTGCATCTAGGAGGCAGAGGTTATAGTGAGCAGAGGTCATGCCACTGCACTCCAGCCTGGGTGACACAGTGAGACTCTGTCTCAAAAATAAATAAATAAATAAATATTGTGGTACATACAAAACTGGTCCTTCTACCCATCTTTAGATGTACAATTCAGTGGTACTAATTAACTTAAAATGTTGTATATACACTCCCACTATCTATACTCAAAAGTTTTTCATTATCACAAACTGTAACTATAACCATTAAGAAATAAATTTCCATCCCTTCCTTCCTATATCCCCCTGTAACCTCTAATCTACTTTTTTGTCTCTAGGAATTTGCCTATTCTAGATATTTTGTATAAACGGAATCATACAATATTTGTCCCGTGTCTGGTTTATTTTACTTAGGATAATGTTTTCAAGGTTCACTGATGTAGCATGTCTCAAAAATTCATTCCCTTATTACAGCTCCACAATATTCCTTTGCATGTTATATACCACATTTTGTTTATCCATTTACCTGTTGGTGGACACCCAGGTTGTTTTTACCTTTTGGCTCTTGTGAATAGTGCTGCAATGAAACCTGGTATACAAGTATCTGCTTCAGTGCTTATTCTCCATTATTCTGTGTAGAAACCTAGAAGTGGAATTGCTGGCTAATATGGTAATTCTAGCCTTTTGAGAAACAGATAAACTGTTTTCCGCAGCCGTGGGACCATTTTACATCCCCACCAACAATGTAAAAGGGTTCCAACTTCTCTACGTCTTACCCAACATTTATTATTATTATTATTATTATTATTATTATTTTCTTTTTGAGACAGAGTCTCACTCCGTCACCAAGTGCCAGGCTGGAGTACAGTGGTGCAACCTCAGCTCACTGCAACCTCCGCCTCCCGGATTCAAGCAATTCTCCTGCCTCAGCCTCCCGAGTAGTTGGGACACAGGCGCGCGCCACCACGCCCAGCTGATTTTTTTTTTGTATTTTTAGTAGAGACGGGGTTTCATCATGTTGGCCAGGATGGTCTCGATCTCTTGACCTTGTGATCCGCCCGCCTCGGCCTCCCAAAGTGCTGGGATTACAGTCGTGAGCCACCGCGCCCGGCCTATTATTATTTTTTAAACAACAGCCACCGTAATCAGTGTGAAGTGCTATCTTGGAATTTCAATTTGCATTTTACTAGTGACTAATAATGTTGAACATTCTTGCATGTGCTTATTGTTCATTTATATATTTTCTTTAGAGAAATATCTGTTCACTAGTTTGCACATTTTTTAACCGGTGTCTTTTTGTGTGTGTGTGTGTGTGTGTGTGTGTATGAGATAGGGTCTCACTGTGTTGCCCAACTAGAGTGCAGTGATGCAATCATAGCTTACTGCAGACACAAACTCTTGGACTCAAGCAATCCTCCTGGCTCAGCCTCGAGTAGCTGAACTACAGGTGCGCACCACTACATTTGGCTAATTTTTTTTAAATGTTTTTTTTTTGAGATGGGGTCTTGCTATGTTGCCCAAGCTGGTCTCCAACTTCTATGCTCAAGTGATCCGGCTGCCTTGACTTCCTAATGTGCTTGGATTACCGGCATGAGACACTGGGGTTTTCTTTTATTTGTTGAGTTTAAGAGTTGTTTATATATTCTGGATATTAAAATCATTTTATAAATTATTTTCAAACATTTTCTCCCATTCCGTATGTTGTCTTTGATAATGTCCTTTGGCAATGGACCTTAATAATGTCCTTTGATGAACAAAAGTTTAAAAATTTTAAGTCCAATTTATTTTTTGTTCTCATTTTTGTTACTGAAGAATCAATTCCCAAATCCAAGGTCATGGAGAACTATTTCTACATTCCCTTCTACAGTTTTATGATTTTAGCTCTTATATTTAGGTTTTGATCTATTTTGAATTAATGTTGATATTTTAATATTTAATATTTTAATTAATTTAAATTTAAATTAATTTATTTTAATAATTAAATTAATTTTGAATTAATTTTGATATTTACTATTTAATGATATGAGGAGGGTTCTAACTCTACCCTTTTGCATGTGGAAATCCAGGTGTCCCAGCAACAGTTGTTGAAGAGACTTCTCTTCCCATTGAATGAACTTGATACCCTTGTCAAAAATCAATTGGCTATAGTTATGTGGAATTATTTCTAGACTCCATTAATTATTATCTATCCTCATATCAGTACCAGACTCTTTTGGCTACTGTATCTTTGCAGTAAGTTTTGAAATCAGGAAGTGTGAGTCCTCAACTATGTGCTTTTTCAATATTGTTTTATCTATTCTGGGAACTTTGCAATTCCATATGCATTTTGAGAATCGGGTTTCCCCTTTCTATAAAAAAACCTCTTAGTATTTTGATAGCAATTAAGTCGAATCTATATAGGATAATATTGACATTTTAACAATATTAAGCATACTCACCCATGAAATGGGATGCCTTTCCATTTAGTTAGGTCTTCAGTTTTGTACTCCTTGGTTAAATTTGTTCCAATGTATTTTACTATTTTAGATGCTATTGTAAATTAAATTTATTTCTTGATTTCCTTTTCGGACTGTTCACTGTGGTGTATAGAAACACACTGATTTTTGTTTGTACTTGTATCCTAAAACTTTGCTTAATTTATTAGCTCTAGTGGCTTTCTTGTTGATTCTCTGGAGTTTTCTATACACAGGAACATGTCATCTGCAAATACAGATAGCTGTACTTCTTCCTTTCCAATTTGAATACCATTTTTGTTTTCTTGTCCAATTATTCTGGCTACAACTACCAGAACAATGTTTAATAACAGTGGTGAAAGCAGGCATCATGTCTTGTTCCTTATCTTATGACAAAAGCTTTCAGTCTTCACTGTTTAGTGTGATGTTAGCTGTGGCTTTTCCATAAATTCCTTTTACCATTTTAACAACAAAAGGGTAATATTTTATCAAGAAAAAAATTAAAAACCTATCATGAATTCACTATGGTAATCTATATTTCTCCTGTGCATTAAAGTTACACTATGACTATAATGCTGAGAACAAATAACAAAACAGTTAAAATAAACAGTGGTCAGGCATGGTGACTCACTCCTGTAATCCCAGCACTTTGGGAGGCTGAGACAGGAGAATCTCTTGAACCCGGAAGGCAGAGGCTGCGTGAGCTGGGATCATGCCACTACACTCCAGCCTAGGTTACAGAGTGAGACTCCATCTCAAAAAAACGTTTTAAAAAAACTAAATAGCTTCAGCATACCACAACACATTTAGAAAAAAAAAATTGACTTTGGGTCTGAAGGTGAAGCTCCGAAATTCTGCAACTCAACTCATTCGCTAAAAATTATTTTTGTATTTCCTGATGTGAACAGACAATGGAGGATCTTATTACCTGTTTTTTCAATATCAAGTATTACAGAATTATAAATAAAAGAATATCAGAATATCTTAAGAGTTACAGGGGCTAATAGTGATATGTGAAAATAGGTAATACATCTGTCAGACACCTGTTTGAGTACAGCTCAAAATAGGTAGTTACAATTCAGATATGTTTCTGTGACACCATGAACTAAATCTGACTTACCTATTATAAAGTTAGTTTTAAAAATACTAGTCTCAGAAAATTACAGATCTGGGTCTCCATAATGTATTTCTGTAATTCCAATTCTTCTTCTTTCATAAGTGTCTCTCCTATCCTTGTGTCTTTTATTCTGAGTTATTAAAATGCTATAGATAAGGCTTGACAACTGGCAGAATCCCAGACTAGATATTACTTGGATGTAAACAGAGTGTGATCCCTGTCAGGTATATTCATGCACTATCACAGGAATACACAATCGTCCACAGCCTCAAACCTAATCTTCCTCTGGATTGTCCTCCTGACTTCTAATCCACTTGAAGACAGATCCTTGGACTCTTGGTCACTCACTGGCCTCTGATTCATGTGAGGACAGATGACTGGCTCTTTGTCACCCTCTGGCCTTTCCTTTAGAGAGGAATCTCTGAGTCTTTAGTTTCCTGTCTACTCTCCATGCAGTTTCTGGCCTCCTGCCACTACTCATTAATCTGCCCCCTGTGAATAAGTCCTTGGGTATCCTGCAGTTAAGTTTATTTGAGCCAACTCTTCCCCTGACTATTAGCTACCACAGTACTTCAGTATTTCACTACCCCTGCTCCTCCCCCAACAAAACTCACCACATAATTACAAGGAGCAGAAAAGAAAGGTCAGTGGTATCATATACTTAAAATAACAAGGTGGACTATAACTCTAACCACCCATCCTCCTCTAAGAGACTGCAGCTCTTCACATTCCTATATATGGAAGTTACCAGAAGTCTGTTTCTCCAGCCATTGTCAGACTCAGCCTCATAGTCACCTCTGTATCTCTGAACCTCACCAAATTCTGTAGCTTTTCCTGTCCTTCTAAATTACTTCATAGTGCCCTTGGTTTCCTCAAGTTTCAGTGTATGGCTCATATCCAAAATCTCTTTCATGAATGTTCCTTTAGCTTTATCTCTTAGGTAAAATTAGACTATGTCCTTAAGCTCTTTATGTCCTATGGAGCAAGTAGGGAAGCTGCCGTTTTTCTCTTCTCTCTCAAATCCCAGGTTACTCAGGGCCATGAAATTTTGGCTATTTTCCTTGGTCCACTTTGCCACTTCTTTGTGAAAGTTGTCACAGCTTTTCCTCTTTCCTTCAAAGTGTTTGGAAACAAAGACTGAACAGATGTATAGGTGTAGAGACAGACATTAAATCAGTTTTCAGGCAATAAGGCAAAATGACAGGGATGTTGGTAAACTATAGCAATGAGGAAAAATATCAAGTGCTATAGTATTATGGCATTTTACCTTTCCTTTTCATGTAGTGGCTTCCATTGACCACTTCCGCTTTACGGAAATAGTTTCCTCTTTCCGGCGTATGTGTTGCTGCTCTCTTCCCAGGATAATGTTTATTTAGTCTCCATGGTTATAAATACCATAAAATATATTCTGAATTAATTTTAATTTTCTCTCTCTCTCTCTCTCTCTCCCTCTCTACTAGCCAAGTCCCTAGTCCAAGACACTGTTTTCTCTAAACAGGTTCATTACAATAGTCTACTAATTACTGTCCATCTTGCTTTACTATTTGCTCCACTACAATCCACTCCTCTCTCCGAATAATATTTTGAACCCATAAATATTATGTAATTTACCTGTTTAAAAACTTAACGGCTTCTTGTCTCATAGTAAGAGTTAAGTCTAAATCCTTTACTATGGCTTTCAAAACCCATCAAGATTTGACCTCTGCTGAGCTCTCAGTCCCCATCTCATATTACTCTTTCTCTCTTTTTCTCCACTCCAGAGAGTTGGGTCTTTTTTAGTTCCTGGAACATGCCACACTTATTCTCTCTTAGGCGTTTTTTCCCCACTGATCTCTAACCTGGGAACACTGTTCCTCTGGCTTTTCCCATAGCAGCCCTTTTCTCACCATAAAGGACTTAGCTAAATAATACCTTATCAGAGAAGACTTTCTTAACAGCCATAAACAGCCTCTTCCCAATCACTATCACTTTATGCTCCTTTAAAATACCTAGAATATTCTGAAATTCTTGTTTGTTGTAATTTGCTTACTTCATTGTTTGCCTCTCTCTGATGAACAAAAGGTCCAAGAGAACAGGAACTTGGACTGTTTTGTTCATATGTGTATCCCCAGCCTATTATTTAGCAAGCTGTTAATAAATGACTATTCATTTAATGAACTAAAACTATGACCTTAGATGAGCCCTATTATAACAAGACTTTTAAAATCCACAATTATTTCATAAAAATCCAATGTAAATGTCAAAAGAAGAGAGAAAATACATCCAAACTATCAACGACCTGAGGTAAAGCAAAGATCATGATTAGACTCTTCTATTTACTAAGGATTATCATATAATGCTCCCTTACTGAAATCTACTAATGAATATATCTACCGTACATTTCTATTCCAAAAGATTCTCTCTATCCATCCTCTTAGAAACACCCAGGGAATGAAGATCAGCTCAATGCCTCCTTATTCACTTACCTTCTGACTACATTTTCTATGACATATCCAAATCCTGAGAATAATTTTGCATGGACAAAAATTCAAATGAACTGATTTCCTAAACGAGTCAAGTAAGGAGTACAAATCAAACATCCTAATTAAACTTAGTTACCATAATAATAAAATATTAAATCTAACCACAAACTGAGGCTTTCTTAGAATATTGCTACATATCAAACCTAGACATACTAGGAATGACATCTACTAGAATGCTAGTAACTACATACTGTTAAGAAAAGAAATAAATATCTTTATCAATTAAATTACCTGACCAAAATATTGATCATAACTTTTTGTTTTGCAAAAATTCTGAAATACATGATGCTGAATAAAAATTCTACTTACTAGATAAAAAAGAAAGTGTTAATATGCAATACTTCTAAATAAATTTAAAAATGTATTTATTATTTACTGAATAATAATCCTAGTATCATTCACTTAGTAAATCTCCAATAAGCCCATTGTGTCATAAACATCTACAATCAACTGACAAAAACATTCTGAAAATAAATGCCACAGTCTAGATTATGTGTTCTTTATGCATATCCACTATGCTATACTGTCCCATAACAGCAGTTATTGCCTGTTCACTACCCTGTTCAGCTCACAAGAATGTGAGCTATTTACATATTCATATTGCTTACCTTTATATTCATGCAATGTGGCACACATGTGCATATGTGTCAAATACTTACTAAATATTTGTGTTTTAGAAACAGATTGAATTAATGAATACATAGATGGCAGGAAAAGCTTACTGGTTGGCTTACTGACTAGGTCACACTTAACCTGAGTTCTAAATCACAAAACTCTTCAGGTAAGGGGTCATCCCAGGAAAAGAGAACTAAATGTGTGAAGATCACTTTAAAGCATATTTAAAAAGAGGATCTCCTGCCTCCCAGGAGGAAAAAAAAAAAGGAAAAAAAAAAGGACTGTCAGAACTATGACATCTCTTTTTAAAGAGTATAGTTGGGTTAAAAAGTTCAAGGGGAATATGAAAAGAAATGGAGATGGACAGATAGGAAAAACTCAGGCAATACATAATATGTAGAAAAAAATACTATTATAGTTTAAAAAATACGAACATATTGGTAAAATACTGAAGTTATCACTTCCAAGAAAATTTAGAAATTGTAAGAAGTATTATTCAAAATAAAAAATATAATTGTGTTACATTATAATTTTAAGATAAGTTAGATACAAGATTTTTAAAAAGTATTAAAGTTCCCAAATATTTGCCTAACAGTTCTATAAGTATGTTCTATACAATATTTATCATATAATATACTTTATGAAAAAAGGCATCTCTGGTCAAATACGTTTGAGGGGGAAAATGCATTTGTGTTTTCTCTAAATGATTCCTAGTACTCATCAGCATATTAAAAAACAGAGTCCTACAATACACTCATTTAATTTTTTATTAACAAATTTATGTTTGCCACATTTTTGCGTGTCAAACCTCTTAATACCCTTACCAACTATTATTTTATGTAGCATCTTCTCCAAAACAAAAACACTGCAAATCAAATTTACTTGAATTACTTACCTCATAATTTTACAAAGGTAGCAATTCAGTGCTATTTGCAGAACTAAAGCAAAGATATTAATAATTAAAAAAAAAGAAGATACAGTATCACCTTAAGGTTAGGCAGGATCCTCATTACTTGAGATTTTGGCATTGCTAAGATAATATCATTCTTAGTTTCTCGTATATCAGGGACCACAGAAGATAAAGGGAACATAGTAGCATACAGTTGCATAGGTGCTAGTGAAGAAGAGTTAGATACAAACCCATCTTCAAATACACGTACGTGTGCAAGAAGCCATTACAATTGTCTTTTTAAGGAAAAAAAAATCACTGGAAGTATGCTTATTTGAAGCAATCAACAGATTTGTTTTCAATGTTGGCAGTACATTTGAAGTATAAAGAAATAACATTATTTTATATTCTCATTAGTACATCTATAAAGGTAATTTTAAAATTGTTACATTATTTAAAAAAAACAGGCATTATTGGTAAGGAATCAAGGTATTGTACTTTTTGTTTTCAGAGTTCAGCTTTAGCAAACTTCCAGGAAGACTGAAATTATATTTGGTCCAAAAAATTTTAAATATTGGTAACTATTTCGAGCAGAAAAAAACATTTACTATGCTATTCTAAGACTTTTCTGCTATTAAAATAATCAATCATAACTCAAAGGGCTCATCTACTATGAACCAAAGTATTCTACTGTTCTTTTCTCAAGTTTCTCATTTATGAAAATAAAGATAAGGAAAAAAGTAATATGGCTGAAGATTTTAAATCATTAAGTGCTACAAGAGAAATAGTTTCAGCAAGCACTATGTATAAATACTTCAGATTAAACAAAATAAGAAATTTAAAACAATCACATTAGCAACTAAGAGAAATGGAATCAACTAAACAAACCCATTTCTTAAATACTGCAGATGAAAATGGGTTGTTTGGAATATTACTGAAATGTTAAGAGGAACTAAGTAGTTCCTTTTTTTCTCATCTCTCATCATTTTATTTTCTTTCCAGACCCTGATGTTGGACTGAATTTTATTTGCTTTACTAATCATGGATATTATATGGATCATGTTCTGTCTTAGAACATGAGCCTTTCTATATTTGTAAGTTTCTTGCTAACATGTCACGGAATGTAAAACCTATGGGACTTTGGGACCTTAATTTAAGCCTGTGGTGCTAAAGATGCAGCTGTTCTTTTGCAACTAATTCCAGCTATTAAAGCCACAGTAAATTTAAAATTATAAATCCATTTTCTACTGTTTTTCATGGTATTTAAATATACAACAGTCAGAATTAAATAGCATTAGCTTTCCTTTTAACTTGCTAAGACTATATTTTAAAGAGAAGACAGATATTTAGGATACAGCTTTCATGAAAAATGTAAATCTTATTACAGGTTATGCATATAACGGAGTTTCAACACAACATGTTTCCAGAAAGAAAAAAAAAAAAGACTACATGTAGTTAACCATATTGCAGAAACTGGAGAGGTAAAGATGTGCTAGTTTACTTTTAAAAATTCACTCAGCAGCAAAGTTCAAATATAAACAATTGCATTTTGTAAATGAAATATTTTGACAATTATAATTTTCTTAGTAAACTCAAAAAATAAAAATGTGCCATTGGTTTCTCACCTTACTTAAAATATGATACATACAATGATAACACTATCTTCATGTTTTTTGCTATAGTTCTCAAGATAACATTTTAGAATAAGAGAAATCTTTTAGTTCTACCTAACAGTGCTATGTTAAACGACGTTCTTTATAGCTGTTTTTTCTCTTAACTGAGGATCAATCAAGGATCATAAATCACATTTCTTTCAATATCTGTTTGGTTTCCTTTACTCTCCCACCAGCCATGTATAAGAGGATTCTTTTCCACACAGATTCTCCACACGACATTTAACAAACACATAATTCATAATTTCTATAAATCCAAAACAAAGGCAGAAAACTATGATGAAACTGGGGGAACTTGCAACATATGTAATAAATGTTAAGAGTGAATTTAGTATTTATTCTTTAATATATTAATGTTTTCAAGAATCCTTAAGACAAAGGTAGACATCAGCCAGAAAAGAGAATGAGCTAGATATCCAAATAAAAATTTCACTCTCTCTCTCTCATATACACACACATGAACACATACCCTGACATAATCACACCAAAGGAAGAATGAAAGCCAAAGGAAATAGAAGAAGGGGAAGGACTGGGAAAAAACTTATTTAATCATCCAATGCAAAAATATTCATTTTCAATTGTATTAGAAAAATCAAACCAACCTGCAATCAAATGTCACCATATAACTCTGATTGGCAAAAAATTATAAAAGTTTGGTATGGACATGTAGAAATGGATACTCTAGTACAATTCTATTGGAATGATAAGTTAGAATGCTCTTTCTGGAGGGCAACTTAGCAATCAGTGGCAAACGAATTTTGACCCAGTAATCATAAATTTTTTAAAAAATTAAAATTCACAAGCAATTAAGAAAGTATATAAATGGAAATACAGAGTTATTCATAACTACTTTTTTCTTTTTTTTTTTTTTGAGACGGAGTCTTGCTCTGTTGCCAGGCTGGAGTACAGTGGCCCAATCTCGGCTCACTGCAACCTCCACCTCCTGGGCCTAAGCGATTCTTCCACTTCAGCCTCCTGAGTAGCTGGGACCACAGGCACGTGCCACCACACCTGGCTATTTTTTGTATTTTTAGTAGAGGCGGAGTTTCACCATGTTGGCCAGGATGGTCTCGATCTCTTGACCTCGTGATCCGCCCGCCTCGGCCTCCCAAAGTGCTGGGATTACAGGAGTAAGCCACCGCGCCCGGCCAACTACTTTTTTCTAATAGCAAAAAATATAAATATTAAACTTAAGGTTCAACATCAAAAGGTTAGCTAATTAAACTGTGATTCACCCTGGTAAACCAAAATTAAATTTACAATGTAATCCTTTACTTATTGGCATGGAAAGAGGTTGCTGATGGATGAATGAAATGAAAAAAATTACGTAACAGAACAACAAACACAAACCAAAACATGAAATGCCCTGGCATGTTCGGTACTTCTTCAATGACATGTCTTAAATAGTTGTTCATTGTTTAGTAATGTAAAGAAAAGCTGGTTTTTCTTTAATAAAGATCATAAATCTCTTTATACCAAAATATGACGTTGCAAAACATGAAATTGTCTGAATCAAAACTTCCTGGAAGGTATATTAACCATTTAAAATTTAGATAAAAAGTGTAAGTCATTCATAATTTATAAATAGCATCCTATCATGTACCATTGGCTTGTAGAATTTTGATTGACTTTTCTGTCAAGTAGAAACCAAGGATCCACATGGTGCACAACACAACCTATGACTTTACTATGTAGCATACATGTGGACACCATAAAATTATTCAACAGATGTTTTTTCCCATTAAATGTATACTTAACGTGTCTATGTTTGCAATGGGACCACTTTATATTTTCAATATACACACTTTTAATATGTAAATATGAAAACTTCAGTTAATAAGAAACAAATTTCCAATATGTAAATATGAAAACCTCAGTTAATCAGAAACAAACTTCCAATGATGTTTTGGAAAAGTACATGTAGCTCAAGAGAGTAAAGACATTTTAACATCCTTATCCCTTCCCTTTTTGCCTCAAAATCTGAGAAAGCTATCACATTAGAACAGAACCTATAAAACATTCCTAAATAAGAAAGATGGGCATTCTGCTAAAGCAGGTAGTCCTCTATCAAATGAGCCTCCTTTTTGATCTAGAGAGCATCTAAATTATGCTTTTGTAAAATCTTACTTACGCTATACATTATTCAATTATTTCGCTTCCCTTAAGGTCAGTGACCTTGTATGACTTTTTACTGCTATATGTTCAGTGTTCGAAGTATGCCCAATACACAGTAGGTGTCTAATACATAACTGTTGAATGAACAAGTGACACTGAATAAGAAAAAAAAAGCATGGCACCAAACTCACAGAAAACAGGCTAGTTTAAGCTCTTAGAAAATACAACTGAGAGAGGGTTGCTAGAGGAAGAGATAAGGTGGTTCTTTGAAATGTGTGTACATAGGGAAAAGGGAATTAATTTTTTGCACTGTGTTTTTCTTAACTTGTGCTAAGTAAGTAGAGGGCATGGGCCTTTGATCTCAGGTGGTGGCAGTGACTGCAAATACTTTGTCCTGAGAGTCTAGGAGTAGCTAGCTGGCTGTACTCAGGTAAAACAGATGAGTAAAGGCATACCAAAGAGAGGCCTGTAGTAAATCACATTCAGATAGGTTAAAAAATAAGCTCAAATATAAAAATAAAAACAGAAGCAAAACATTATTCTATATGCAAAGAAAACAATATGAATGCTGAACAATGTTTACATATTTATAATTTTTGAATGAACTAAATGGTACATTGAAGACAGCTGATATGGCTTTGGTACTGCAGCCCTACTCAAATCTCATCTCGAATTATAATCCCCACGTGTCAGGGGAGTGACCTCATGGGAGGTGCTTGGATCACGGGGGCAGTGTCCCCCATGCCAATCTCATGATCAAGTTCTCATGAGATCTGGTTGTTTGTTAAGTGTGTGGCTCTTCTCCTTTTTCTCTCTGTGTTTCCTGCCACTATGTAAGATGTGTCTTGCCACCCCTTTTCCCCCACCATGAAGTTTCCTGAGGCCTCCCCAGCCATGCGGAACTGTAGTCAATTAAACCAATTTTGTTTATAAATTATCAAGTCTCAGGAAGTTTTATTTTATTTTATTTTTATTTTTTGAGACAGAGTCTCGCTCTGTCGCCAGGCTGGAGAGCAGTGACATGATCTCGGCTCACTGCAACCGCCGCCTCCCAGTTTAAGGGATTCTCTTGCCTCAGCCTCCCAAGTAGCTGAGATTACAGGCACATGCCACCACTCCGGCTGTTTTTTTGTGTTTTTAGTGGAGATGGGGTTTCAACCTGTTAGCCAGGATGGTCTCTGTCTCCTGCCCTGGTGATCCGCATGCCTTGGCCTTCTGAAGGGCTGGGATTACAGGCATGAGCCAATGTGCCTGGCCTCACGTAGTTCTATACAGCAGTGTGAAAATGCACTAATACAACAGCTTTCCTTGATTTACTTCTACCAAGCACAGTCCCATTTTATTAAAAGAATATATATAATACATACATACATGCATGACAATATATATAGTATAGGAAAATGGTAAAAGTAACTATTTCTGAACAGTATGATCTTGTCTAATTTTTCTTATTTTTGCTAAGCTGCATTTAAAAATATTCCTATTATAATCATGCATTGCTTGAGATTCATAACACGTTAACAAATAAAATGATAACACTGAAAATAAAACACAACGTTTGAATTATTTTATTCCATTTTGTAATTTATAAATCATTTAGAAAAACAGGATTGAAATTTAAATAGCCTTTTTAAAAAAATCTCATTTTCCTTATTTCATTCGTATTAAAATATTTAAAATCTTAAAAATTACATATTCAGTTAAATTAAAAAATAATAATTTAAAAATCAGTTATACAGAAAAATAGATGCTCATCTAAAACACTATTATTATCAAATATTATAACCAAATAGCAGTGTCATTTTAAAATATGTTAAAGATGATAGAAGATAGTAATTAGAACATTCTAATAATGCAATGTTACTTATCATTTCTTAGAAAATAAATCTCATTATTAGTCCCATGCTAAATTACTAACACCTGCATAAACTACTCTTTCTTTAGCTACATATATCAAGTTTGGAATCAAGAGGATTTTTAAAGTAGGCTAGGTAAACTTCCTGGGCATAAAATTACTCCAGCAGACATTAGTAGGGTTTGGAGTTAATAAAAAGAAGTAAATTCAACCCCAGTAAGACAGTAAGACAAACTTGGGGAACAGATTTGCTTTAGGAAACTCAAAAACTTTTCATGCTTAGCCAAAGTAAAGCCACATTGCCAGAGTAAAACCACAGTCCTCTTCTTTCGTAAGTCTAGTCCTCACCAATCAAGAAAATCTTGATCAGCGCTGACCTTAAATCTGAATGGCCTCTGAAGATAGAAAGACCAACAACTGTTCTTTAAAGACTATCAACACATGACTGGTATCAGATATTTGACAACAAATTTAAAAAAATCTAGAATGAATTTATTCAATCATCCAAGAGTTATTTGAAATTTAACTTAATTTTCACAGTTAATGAAAACCACATTATTTCACCTCTAAACTGAATTTTATCCTGGTTGCTATGTGCTAAGGTGAACGGCAGCAGAAATGTAAAATTCCTCAAGTATTAATTTATCATAAATTAGCATTTGTTTTATGCTATAATAAACATGCAGTTAGCACAATTCCCAAACATTAAGAAATCCACTTAACACTCAGATAAAGGGCACACTTACTTACTTGGGATGACTGCTAAAGAATACCGCAGTGCAATACATTTAACTCATTGTAAAAAAAAATAATGTCAAAAGTAGGTTTTAAATGGCATGTCTGATTTCTGAAAATCTTATTATAGTAGTTAATAGATGTGAATTGATAACTGAGGCATTTTTCCTGCTTTGCAGTCTTGTTCATGATAAAGCTGCTACTTTATATATTAATGTGGCCAAACAAATCCATCCCAGCTTTGTTGAGATTTTTATAAAGAGTACTTTTTGTGAAGTTGTCCAAAACAAATTTTGAAAGTAAGTAAAATAGACGTTGAAAAAGTTCTGTTTAATCAGTATATTTCATTATTTTTCATTGCATTTCATGACCTCTACCCTTTGGAAACACATTTTTAAATAGCCTTAGTTTACTTCATAGAAAATAAATGTGTTCTTCAGTTTGTAGGATCAAGTAAGTGTCTAAATAATCACGAAACAGATTGAGCAAGAGGACAAGTTTCCTGCTGTTTTTCCATCTTACTATAGCTAAGGTGTTCATCATGTTAACGTTTACACTAGAAAATCAAGAAACAAAATCAAAACATAAATGTGTATGACTTTAATTAAAAATTCATATCTTAAATAACCACTGAAAACATCCTTGATAAATATCCACTCCTTTCACCATAACGAAAAGCAAAAGCAAAAACAAAACAAAAACAGGCTACTGAAAAGAATAAACAAATTCTGTCCTAAACAAGACCAGGTATTTACCATAAGAGTTATATCAAATAGAAGAGGAAACAAGGAAAAGCTTCTAGTAAAAAGGTGATCTCTAAAATTTTCTATTACTTACAAAGAAATCAAGTATTATATTTGAGAGTTCTGCAGTTTTTTAACAGACATAATAACTGCTGTTGTTCCTATTACTTTCATTACTAACAAATTAGTTTATTAATAACTATTATGGCACTGACTTCAAGAGATAAGATCATTGGTTTCTCCCACAAAGATGAATACAGCATTCTTGTATTAACTTCTTTATAAATATAACATTTTAGATTTTGTAGGTTGAGCATAAAGTAAAATGTTCTTATAGAATTAGGATACAATTTTCATAAGTGTTTTAAAAAATAGTTTGGTATTTCTAGAAAAGTCAAAGAGTAAATATGTTCTTGCTTTCATACTTTATGAAAAGGGAAAAGAAACTGGGATTGAGGTCACAAATTTCTATAAATATTCATGATAGTGGGTAATTAGGTTTATAATTAGGAAGGCTCTAATCAATTTTATGTAAGAATAGAACCACCCTATACCCTACAAGATTTGATAAATATCAACATTCAACCAAGAGAAATTTTTCTCACACACACACACACACACACACACACCCCATTTGTCCCCATACACTTACGCATACTTCAAACTAGAAAATGTAAACATTATACACACTTAAGCACACATAGCATATTCTATGTAATGGAAAAGACTGTAATAGAGTTGATGAAAATTATAAGGCAATAAAGGATTAGTAGGGTTGTATTTCATACAACACAGAAGAATCCTAAGGAAATAATTTAATTAACAAATAAATGGAGTAACATGATTTTTTAAAGACTTTATATCTAAAAATAAATTTTAAATTTTAAAATTAAAGAAAGTTAATAAAAGTGTATATTTTTAAATATATAAGAGTTGGCTAGATTAGCAAAGTAGCCCGTCTTGGATGGGATGAACTTGGAGTAAATATTAAATAAAGGAAAGAAAAAACGTGGAGAGAGTAAAAATAAATTGAATGTGTGGCAAAGAATATGTCTAAGGCAGCTTGCTAACTGCAGTAGTGTTTCTTTACCGTGAAAGAATTTGACACCTTTCAAAAAAATAAGACATCTCAAGAAACAATTCATACAGAATATGTCCTTATATTAGTCTGGTTCTTAAAAGATAAGTATATTTTTAGATATTTGTAGATGTATTTTTTCAGAGAATAGTAGGCAGAAAGCCTGAAATACTACATTAATGTGTATGAGTTTAGTGCTAGACAATTAAAAAAATATTTTAAACCAGAGAATGGAATCATCACAGTTATATAGTATATGTGGAAGAATGAGATTGGTGATAAGTAGATTATGAAAATATTCAATAATCTAGGTAAGACTCAATGAAAATTAGATTAGTGGTAGTGAGACTGAAAAGATCCAAATATATTTTAAAGATAAAATTGTCAAAAGTTAGCAACTGAGTAAGTATGAGAAACAATGAAAAGGAAGATTAAAAGTTACCTCCAAAGTTTTCATGCTTCATGATTAGGATCATTGTAATGCTGTTGACAGAGCAAGGCAGAAGAAAGGGAGATTTGATAGATAAAATCTATAAAATTGACAACGTGCCTAGGTTTAATTAGGCACACTATACGTTTGATACATTCTCTAAATGTAAAGATGGAGACTATATAATTTTAAGTGCTGGCAGATGTGGTTTCTACACGTTGGCCAGGTTGGTCACCAACTCCTGACCTCTGGTGATCTGCCCTCCTTGGCCTCCCAAAGTTCTGGGATTACAGGCATGAACCATCATGCCCAGGCAATATGGGCTTTTATTAAGAGCATGCAGTACCTATATAAGATACTGTATGCTCTTAATAGCGAATAGAGTCAAGGCTAGATCTTGAGAAAGTGTGAACCAATAGAAGGCAGGGAAAACATTGGAGAAATAATGAAAAAAAGGGAACTTCAGAAATATACACTGAAAGAAGGGGAATACAGGAAAAAGACTTACCATTTTGGCTTTATGGTTGATTCATTAAGTCATCATTTATTTTATTGACTTTCTTCTACAGACCACACAAAAGAAATATAAGCTAAGCACATAATGGCTCCTGCCTTCAAGTAGCTCATAATCCATTTATAATCTAGTTAGCTGCCTCCCTGGTGGTCTTGGTTATTGTTTATAGAACGTTAAACAGTGAAACAATAGAAGACAAAACTATCTATTGTTCCCAAACATAATGTGCTGGTTACAAAGAAACTTCTGAAGGGTCTAGGTTAATAAGTAATAATAAACAATATACATAAAATAGAAGGGGAAAATTAAAATACTTGATAAAGGAAACTTAAAAGTTGCAGAGGTCAAAGATAGATATTCTCTTTTCAAAGGCTCCCAAAAATTTGGCAGAGAGAAAATGAAAAATATGAGGGTTGGGGATGGTGGGTGGCATTCAAAAGACAAAAAGATTATAGAGAAGGCGAAAAATCTAAACTAAGGGTCATGGAAAGGAAAGTGTTTCACTGGTTTATCTGAACAACATGAATAACAAACTAAAGGCAAAATGGGAATGTGGACAAAAGGCTTTAAGCACAGTAATTCATCAAAAAAACCTTTTGGTTTCTCCTCTTCACTCAAACATAAAATTAAAGACTACCTGTCAGAAGTATCATAAATCTATTTTATATTTTCATTAATAAGATGGTAAAACTTTAGATAAAATTAAAATTTTTAAATTAACATAATATTCAAATATTTCTCATTGCTGTATAACGACAAATGGGCAAACCAGACTGGTTACTGTTGGTTGGTTCAATGATTCAATAAACAGATTATGTAAGAAAATCTTTTCAAAATAAGTAAGTCTAAAATAAATTATCATACTATGCTGCAAATACATATTCAATTAACTGGACTGTCCTCCATAAGAATGTAGCCCCATGAAGCTACCATTTAGCACAGTATCTGGCAAATTGCAGATGATTAATATTGTTGAATAAATCAACAAATACTGGAAAAATTCTTATTAAGATTCACTTTTATCTTCTAACAAAATGATTGCTAATATGTACAAGGCTGTGCAACAGGCATGGCTAAGTTCCCCACATGTATATGAGGTCAAATTAATATTTTTATACTCAAAAAATAAATTGTTTCAGATTATTTGATGTAGTGAAATATACTTACATAGAGAAAAAATAAACATCTATTTGCATATTTTTCATGTTCACATAAAATTAAATCAATAGACAAAACACACAATCCATCTATTCTCATTATATCATTAAATATGCCTTTGATTTTGGTTTAATCATATAAAAATTTATAGATAGGGTATTAATTTAAAGAAGAGTTTCCCAAAGTTTTAATATGTGTTAGGTAGACAGGGAGATGAAGAGTGGGAGGGAGAGAGAAATTGAGATTTTGATTGAAAGAGGCTTCATAGTCTAGATAGTCTAGTAAATACGGGAAACACTAACCTAAATATCATTAAACAAAACTGTTTATTGACTCTCTGAACATTTAATACAATAACATACATCATGGATTATTGGGGAAATATTATGTTAAGGATTTTTCAAATTTCAAACTTGCTAAATTATATAGAATACTTTTTTATGGAAGATCTCATCTCAACTATGATTCCACAGACTATATTCTGGGAAATACTGCTATACAACGTAAAGAAATCTTTAAAAAGAATACATTAGTGCTTGAATCAGAATCTATATTTTGCTTCAAATCTGTCTCACTGAGAAGCTATGTATTTATTCCCAAATTACTCAAAAATATTAAATTAAGACTTCTTTTGAACTGCTTTAAAGTCAACTTTATGAGCTAAGCAAAATAGGTCCTAATATTTGAATTGTTGAAGAATGCTTTTCATACTTTTTAATATTAGTACTTCTAACTACAAAGGAGTAAGCAGAAATTAGGATAAGGGCGGTGATTCTGGGGGAATAGTTTAAAGCACAGTTCAGTCAACTAAAGGCTGCAGGCCAAATACAACTCCAGCTCACAACCTGTTTTTGTGAATAAAGTTTTATTAAAACACAACTACACAACCACACACATTTCTAGTTATTGTCAACAATTTTAATGCAATATTAAAATATCTGTGATTTCGATTAAACTCTTAAATCTCAATGTTTTAAATTATGCAATGTTAATTACAAAAAAGATACTAGTCAAACCATCTTATCGCTCGAACGTACTACCCACATTAAAAGCTTTAAATATAATAAATAGTTGTAATATGCACACAATGATTATGACGTAATAATACATTTGCAATAGCAAATTAATTCTTCAAATTGCGGTTTCACTGGTTATACATGTGGCATAATTTGAGAAGTAGAAAAAATATATAAATATCATAAAACTTTACTTGAAGTGGTATAAAATGCACTACTTCCAATTTACATATCATAAGAAGGTAATAAATACATGTTTAAATATAATTATCTCACTTTCACAAGAACTATAATATAAAAGGATCTATTCTTTCTCCTTCCAGGTTACTGCTACCTGCAAGTAATTTTCAAGTGTATAAAAACTACTTTAAAAATGTCTTAATAATAAATGTCTACTGGCTTCAACATCTAAAAATGTATATACATACTTTGCCACCTGCTAAACATTATAGATTGGTGTAAACTTTCCATCCATAAAACCATTAAAAGACATTGGGAAATTTACATAATGCTTTATGTACTTTGCCTTCCATATTTTAACAATTAACTCAGGATGATCCTATCATGTTCTTATAAAAGTGATTTAGAATTTAGCAGAAAGGGCATTTTACTATTTTCTTTAAAAATGAATGTAACAGGTTCAAATTACTTCTATAATCTTGAATGAAAGATAATTTACAGATTTTCTTTAAGAAATTTCTTAGAAAAATTATGCAAAGTTAGTAATTTTCTGGAAATAAGAGTATGAAAAATATATGTCTTAACTAGCATTACATGCAATGCTTTGAAATTAAGTAGGGATACTTGATAAAACAATTGGCAATAAGTTAAAAAATTAACATATAATTAAAATAAATGATCTGATTTTTTTAATCATCTGGAAGCATGCATGAGAAAATCTGTTGTCATGGAAACAGGCAGTGCAAATGGCAATAAATCCAGAAGAAAATGTCAGTGCTTCTGAACAATGAATGAGTACAAAATAAGTACTGCTTATAAAGTTTTAAAAAATACAGTGAAAGAAAGCACAATGTTATTTAAAATGTTTTAAAATTCTAAATTGCCTTCTATAAATTTTATTTAATAAAAAATCAGGTGAAAATACTGATATATATTAATACTAAAACAAATGAAAAATGTTCTCAACCAAATATTAATTGAGAAGTAGAAATGAAACTATTATTAAAAGGAACTATAATTTCACCAGTTATTGTTCTAAAAACTACAAATCCAAACAGATTATGTATAATACGCTAATACAATATAAATTATACTTAAAAAAAACACAATAGGTAGCACTTGCATATAGTAACTCTTTTTAAAGAGCTAATGTCCATTAATAAAATAGTGTATTGTAATAGTGTTTCATTGCTTTTAGCCAAGTTATTCTAATAATTCATAAATATAATATTAAAAAAGAGAATTAAGTTTTAAAAGATAGCTCTAAGTTAATATGAATGTCAATAACTTATTGTTAAAGCGCTAGAAAATGGTTTTACATTTGAAAGTTCATAGAATCAGGATTGATCACATTAAATATTAGATAAAAACCAAATTATACCAAAATCATATAGTTAAAAATGTATGTCAGTGTAAGTAAAGGTGCAATATATAGATTTGACTCTGACATTATCTTGCATTTTGTCATTTTAAAAAAAAAGCTTCAGATACAAAAATCAACTCTATTAAACATATCTGCTATCCATGTGTACCTCCTATCCATGAGGAAAAACTGACCTACATGTTCATAGTTAACGGCAAACCTGTATTGTCACAGAATACCAAATATTAATATGAATGTTAATATCTCATATAATTATAACAAAGTGTTTAGATTAAAGGGAGGAATGCAATTCCTCAACATATAGCCATTAACTTGCTAATATAATTATTAAGATGTTAAACATTTTAAAATAAGACATTATATATTTATAAATAAGTAATGCTTAAGATTCATTCTTCTGAGCAAAGGAATTTGTGCAATTCTTCAGACAGTTGACATAAGTAATACTTTGCCTTTTTCTCCTAAAGGAACACCAGATCAAATTCAAACTGCTAGAGAAATATATAAACGGGAATTATACTAGTACGGCCTTGCTACATAAAAACAACCTTGATTTATTTTATTTTTTTCTTCAAAGTTCAAATATTTCAAATGAGGCTTTACTGATAAAAATGTATTCTTTTAAGTAAAACTACATATGAATTGAAACAAAGACACTACAAACTATATACATTTTTGTTTTATTTATCAATTCACTATTATATTTGTCCTTATCTTCAAAAGCAAACCCACATCCCAAAAACATACTTCTTCCATTTTCTTCTATCATTCTACCCTAATTATCTTAATATACAATTTCATTAGTTTAACCTTCTAATCTTTTTATCTACATCTAATAACTTCCCCCTTTATCTTATCAAATATATACTTATTCTTTCTCCCAGCGTCTCTACAAACTTCTAAAGTATAGTCTAAAAATGGCCAAAAAAGAATAAAAGTACACAATAATTGTGACATTTACTACATTGAGCCATGAAAACATTTCAAGAAAAATTCTCATGTTATTTCTTACTGCATTATTAAAAATTTGCAGGTTCACAGGGCCTTTATTTAGGGCTCCAGTTAACAATATCTGTAATGTGTAACCTAGAACTTTGCAATATGATTGCTCTGAGCTTACATTTATAAAAAGAAAAAAAGCATCTAAGTTCAAAATTTTCAAAAATCAATGAGTGCTATATAACAAATTTCCTAAAATGCTTATAGAGAGTATTACCTTATTATATGTTCGTTACTCAAAGTTGGTAACAATTGCACAATATAAATTTTACTTTCTTATATTTACTAGGAGTAGTCAATTGTCAGGCACATAATACATACTAGATTATCAATTTATTCATAACGTATGCAAATAGAGACTCCAAATACTTTGTTTAATAAAAGACCAGACTCAAAGATTAGTGTGCAAACTTTTAACTTACAAATCTTATCAGTATCTATAGTCTATCATGGTTAGTTTACATTTTTACAAAAATACAAGATTTTGAACATGTATCATATGCCTATTAAAAAGCAAGATAAATAAAAAGGATAAAAGGAAAAGCAAGTATTGGTTAAATTATTGACTTTTCAATGACAATTATTGTATTACCTTATCTATAAAGATCATAGTTATGATCTATACTTGAAGTATTTTAGAACGCCTATACATTTCCATTCTTACATTCATAAATTTCTACAAATTATCTTGCTATTTTAATACTTACTGAGGTATGTATACATAAAAAAGTACAAAATCATAAGTGTATATCTGTTCAACTTTATAGGATGCTCCAAAATGATTTTCTAAAATGGTATTATCCACTTCAAATCCTTCTAGCTGTATATGAGAGTTAATCCACATTCACACTATTGTCAGTCTTTTTCACTTTAGTCATTCAGGTGGATCTGCATTTCCCTGATGACTAATATCTGTGTAATTGTTTTTAGTGTTTATTAGCCATTAGGATATCCTCTTTCCTGAAATTCCTGTTGAGTTGTTTGGCCCATTTTTTACTGGGTTATAGTTTTTCCTTATTGATTTGAAGGCATTCTATGCATACTGTGTATTGCAAATATATGCTCTCATTTTGTGACTTGTCTATTCACTGTTAATGGTGTCTTGATGAGCAGAAGTTCTTGATTTTAAGGTGGCCCAATTTATTTTTTTTTCCTTTATGATTAGAACTTTTATGTACCACTTTAAAAATGTTTGTCTAATTTAAGATCATAAAGATATTCTACGTGTATTTTCCCCCAATAGTTATGTTTTCTTTCCAATGGCGCTTAGATCTGCAATCCAACTGTGATTGATTTTTGAGAAGGGTGTTAGGTAGGAGCCAAGATACAAATTTGTTTACATATTTCCTATTTGGCTACTCAATTAACCCAGACTATGCTTTCACAATTGCACTGTAAGGTAACCTTTGTCCTAAAGGAACTGACTGTGTCTATTTCTGTTTGTTCTATTGAACAGTGTTTTTTCTTTTCCATTGGTCTACTTGTTTATCTTTGCAGTAAAACCACACAGTCTCAATGAGTCTTTGTAATGTAAATAATCTAACTGTGGTTGTCTTTAATTACTTGTTAAAGGAATGAAGAATAAAACCCAAATTCCTTATTGTGGCCAACAAAGGCCTTCATGTTCTGGCCACTGCCTAGTTCTCTGACTTTTCATCTTAATACAATTCCCTTGCTCATTCTGCTGCTACTGCCCTGGCCTTCTTGAAGTACTTGGTTCTTTTTGCTAGAATGCTCTTTCCCCAACTTAATACCATGACTTACTTCCTCACAAATACTACTCCTCACACAGGCCTTTATTGACCAATCTACCTACAAAGCTTCTTTCCCTCCTGAAATAATTCTAGTAATTGAATTACTTATTACTTTTCTTGGCCACTAGAATGTTAACTGATAGGAGCAGGAATTTTTACAGATTCTGTTTTACTGTCTTATTTCAAATACCTAAACATATAATAAGTGTTCATTAAATATTTGTTAAAATAAGTAATAAGAGAGTCTGTATAGTATAGTAGATAGCATACAGACTATATGTTGAGAAGAATAAATGAACCACGTATTTTAAGGATGTTAATTTAACAATTTTATTAATTTTATTATAAATAATAATTTTGCTATTTGTCACTTTCCAAATAAAGTTTAAAGATTAATCTTATCACAAACAATAACTATCTGAAGAATATGTCCACAAATCGGTTACATATGCCATACCAGTCATATGTAAATCACTAGTTCACTTCCAACAAGGTCATCCTTTGAACAATAAGAGGTTTATAAACTATCAGTTTCCTCTTCTTGAATTTCATAATAAAGATAATATGCATTTGTTTTCAATTGTGAAGAATTATACTTGTTATAAGAAGTATATAAAACCTGGGCTGGAAACAGAACTGGAAAACTACCAACTATTTTGATGAAATGACAACTACAAATGAGACTACAGTTAAGTACACTTCCAAGTTTTAATCTCTATCATAAATATGACACAGGTACAGGTCCGATACTGTTATTTATGCCAAGCAACTTATTTCAAAGGGAAGATAAATCATAGTGTTATTTTGTAATAAAATATTTAAGGCTATTATGTTATCTTTAAATATCCCTGTTCAAGATGAAGAAAGTATTCTAAATATAAATTGCTTACTCTATTTATGAAAAAATATTTCATTTTCACAAACACTGTGTTGGGATAGTGAGTGATGTTTGTTTTGTACAATTTTCTATGTTGTCTACGTTTTCTGTAGTTTAATACACTTGCATATAAATATAATAATTATGGTAAAAGCATTTTAAAAATATTGCCATTATTATTATAAATTAGAACATAGATATTAGCTTGTTTTACATAGCCCTCTTTTATCAATAATACCTTCTATCACTTTAATGCTATGACAAATCATTTGAAATTTCACTACATTTCTTGCTTTAAGAAGTCTAAATCTCATTTTTAAGTATCACTCTTAATTGACACATACTAATTGTACATATTGATGAGGTACAGTGTGCTGCTTCAATGCATGTATATGCTATATAAAAACCAAATCAGAATATTTAGCATATTACTTCACACATTTATCTTCACACATTATATCCAATACCATGACTCATTTCCTCACAAATATCACTCCACAGACAGGCCTTCACTGACCAATCTAGCTACAAAGCTTCTTTCCCTCCTGAAATAATGCTAGTATTTGAATTACTTATTACTTTTCTTGGCCACTAGAATGTTAACTAATAGGAGCTTATATATTTTATCAATTTATTCATAATATATGCAAATAGAGACTCCAAATACTTTGTTTAATAAAAGACCAGACTTATTAGACATTTATCATTGCTTTGAAATGAGAATATTCAAAATCCTCTATTCCAGCTATTTTGAAATATATAATATTGTATTCCAGCTATTTTGAAATATACAATATACCCTATTCTGCAATAGAATACCAGAACTTATTCTTCATTTTATTTTAATTTCAACTTTCAGTTTCGATTCAGAGGGTGCATATGCAGGTTTGTTACATGGGCATATTGGCATGTCTCTGAAGTTTGGGATAAAATAATCTCACATTTTTTAATTGTATTTGGCAATAAAAAGCTAATATGATGATTTTTATGTGTAAAATATGATTACTGAATTATATACTTTTTTCAGGTTTATTCCAAATCTAACATTCTATGGTACTATAGAGTTGCCTTAGAAGAAAATACTTGGGTTCAAAACTGAAATAATCTTTATCAAAATTTTGTAATGGATAAATTAACCTACAAAAAAACTTTCCCCTTTGAGATTCTATTTTAAATTGAAAACATTTACTCAAATCTTGTGAAATTAATATTTTTGAAATATATTTAGAATTTATATTTCCTCTAATATAACTATAAAATGTAGAATTTTAGAAATAAAGGTATTTTATTGTCAATGCCTTTAAAAATGATCAGACAATAATATATAATTACACTCACAAATGAAGCAATCACAGTACAACTTTTGAACTAAACTCTGAATTAGATTCTTAAAGTTATTGGGAGACACCATGAGCAATGAAAAGGTATGTATAGAGCAAGTGAGGGTACACAGTAAGGATATAATCACTGTAATGTCAAGATATGCACTAGAGAATCAACAGCACAAACTAAGAATAGGTAGAGTAGAGCCAGATGATAAAGGGCTTTGAAATTCATACAAAGGATTCTGGATTTGATGTAGTGTTTCTTAGGTTAGTGATGCTATGCTAATTTATTTTTGTAGAATTAGACTGCTAACATCTATGCAAAAGAAGTAGAAAAAACAAGGTAAAATAATTGGAACAGAAAGAGGAATCATAAGTAACTCCTGAAATGATGAACTAAAATAGAATGTCTTCCTAATATGTACTTTGAATTGTTTTTCTAGTAATTATAATGGATTTGCTTGACTCAATTTCTCTTCTTGTGTATTTCTTATAAATAATAAAAGATATTGGCAAAACCACAGACAGGATGAAAGAATCATCCTATGACTGGGAAAAACGAACACTGTATGACTTTGAGAGGACCAGATAATTAGTGGAAAAATAAGATAAAAAAATAAATTTTCTAAAACAAATATAAGAACACCTTTTTTTCCATTTATATTCCTATCAGGGTGATCACAGGGAAAAAAGGTATATTAAATAATGAATGAATTAATGAAGAATGGGTACATTTTTCTGTTGATATATACATGCAGTTGGTTTGCATTATTCAAGGTAGTTACGATCAATAAAGTTTTCACAAACACTGAAGTAACAAATACTGAACTATTATTTCTAGGGGAAATACAGTGTTAGGTCCCTAGGAACTTCGGGTTACATTTAAAAACACCTTACTTGACATATATTGTTGATTCATTAACATTGAACTCATGGCCAACAGCTCTGTAAATTATGCCTGTGTGAAGATCACCTAACTCATGTAAAGTTGACCTTTGAATAATTATTGATTTGAACTGCACAGATTCGCTTATAGGTGAATTTTTTTCCACCCAAATGCAGATAAAAACACAGTATTCACAGGATGCAAAATCCATATATGGAGGGTCAACTTTTCCTATGTGCAGGCTCCCCAGGGTGGACTGGGGGAATTCAGTATGCTCGGATTTTGGTATGCACGAAGGTCCTGAAACCAATGCCTGGTGTATACTGAGGAATGACTGCATTTTCTCCATTGGAAACATCATTGCCTTACGGCACTCAGGAACACCAGTTTAGACAGCACTTAAGCACTACACTTCAGCACCACATTTTAAACAACAAAGTCACCAACCAAAAGCACAAAAATAAGCTGTGGCGCTAATAAACTGAGAAGGACACTTTTTAACAGTATGGCAGTTAAAACAAGATGGTATGGCATCATATTGTTTGACCTGAGCTGTGAAAATCTGTGTCGGGTGACTCAAATTTCTTTTATCATCATGCATATGCTTGTTAATGATTGTAAAAGCACTTGTGAGGACTAATTTTGGGGTTACAAATAAATTTTAATGAGGGGACAAATTTGCAATTATGGAATCCAGGAATAATGAAGATCAACTGAATTTAATGGAATGAGACATACATGGCCAGGGTTTTAATTTTCATTTTAAAAATAATTAGCTAGATAATCAGGACCAAGGCCAAGGCATAAAATTTCTTATCTGAAGAATTAAAATGCTCTATAAATTATTAGTGTTTCTAGCTCAAACACTGTATAATTCCATAACGTACAACTCCTAATCCCCTGTCACGTGATCTTCAAACATGTTTGACATTGTTGATGTTAGAGCTCTCTGGTAGAGAACACCAAAGTCTAACATTAGATTTGATAAATTCTATGCATATCAAAAACTAAAATAAAATTATGATCCTAAAGAAGATTTGATAAATCAGTCAAAAATATTAACTTTCCAAAGAGTACAATTTGAAAGTCAATGCCCATTTGAGATAGTTCAGCATGAATATTTTAGGTCACAAGCTGAAAGGTGTAAAGAAAAAGTGGCATGCTTTCTAAATTTCCTAGCAGCAGAATTAGTTTGAAAACTGACATTAATGTATTTCATACTTTACAATGAGTTTACTGAACATATTACTCTAACATACATGTAAATTTTGAATTATCAGTAAACTCAAAGTAAGAATTTAAGTTAATATACAAAGTTAAAAAGTGACATATAATTCTAAAAAAAATTTGTGATCATTGAATTGCTATTATAAAAAAGAAAGAAACAAAACAGACTCATGAACTCTATTACAATATTGCTTGCCTTTGTTATTTTTTAACTGAGCATTAGGTTTTGTTTGTTTTTAAATGATATGAGAAAACTAGTAGATGGGGTGTTTTTCTTTTTATAATAGATTTGTCTTTGTTTTTGATTTGGTTAACTGATCATCATATAAATATATTTCATTCTTTGTAAACTGAGTTCTTAAAATTTTTCCTTTATCTTTTTATCTTAAAAGATAAGTAATCAAAGATACAACAGAATGAAAATATCAAACAATTTAGTTGTAAAAGTAGATATGTTAAAGCAGGGGTCAGTATACTATTTCTATTAATATATAGGTTCAGAAAGTAAATAATTTAGGTTTTGCAGGCCAAGAGGTTAAAGCAAGGGTATTATGTAGGAATTTATACCAGAGAAAATAAATTTCTGCAATTTTTATATTGACAAAATTCACACAATACTGCTACTAACAACTGAGAACAGCAAAGAGATCTACTAAGGAGAAAGATGAAGTATAACATTTTCCTTTGGTGGGTGCAGTGGCACACGCCTGTAATCTCAGCACTTTGGGAGGCCAAGGTGGGAGGATCACAAGGTCAGGAGTTCGAGACCAGCCTGGCCAATATGGTGAAACCCCATCTCCACTAAAAATACAAAAATTAGCCGGGCATGGTGGCGTATGCCTGTAGTCCCAGCTACTCGGGAGGCTGAGGCAGGAGAACTGCTTTAACCTAGGAGGCGGATGTTGCAGTGAGGCAAGATGGTGCCACTGCACTCCAGCCTGAGTGACAGAGTGAAACTCAGTCTCAAAAAAAAAAAAATTTACTTAAATAGAGTTCAAAGTCAGTGTTCTTATCATTAAATCAATTGCAACCATTCGTCTGTTAATACTGATCTAGAATGAGATTTTGTGTATTTGATTTTTGAAAATAAAATGACTTTTACAAGATAGTACTTCCAAATATTGATATCAATCCATGAGTATACAATAGTTTAGGGTCATGTCCATAACTTAGGAAGCATCTATAGAATTATATTTTTCTCTTAATATTTGCTTTTAGCAGGCCACTGTCAATTGAAGATTAGGCAGAAGCTCAATTGCACAAATAAATGGATTTTGAAATATGGAAATTTCTTTTGAACTGCACTGAGGTCTGAAATATGCTGCTGGAACTATAGGTTGAACCCATGAAATATATCTGCCGCTAATTTGTGTAGGGTTGGAGATCTTGTTATAAATTTTGAGAGAACAGGAAGTGTAACTTGTGATTCAAAAACTGTTGTTGACATAACTTTACTAAAGTTTAAGTTTTGCAAGTAAATGCTGTTAGCCTGATAACACTGGGTTGAATTTGCTGCAAATGTTATCAAGTCTACACAAAAAGCTATTTTTCAGAGCCATTTAGTGTTGATAAATGTGGGTTCGAGTCAGATTTGTTATTCTCATTCAGAAAAAAAATCCATCGTGGTCTTAGCTAAATTGCAATGGGTTTTATTACTGTTAAATTATTGCACTGTTATGTAGTAGGACAAATCAGAATATTCATCTTCTATTTCTGACAATTCACAGAACTGACAATCTGTGAAACTGAATGAAGTTTACTATCAATAGTACTGGTTCAAAACCATGACAGACTCAAGTATATTCCATAATGTACTTTGTGAATAACATCACTCTGAATAACCACAGATTTCACAAGTTTTGTAAATTTCTGTAACTAATTACACAAATTATTATGCTTCTAATATTACAAATATTTTTGCCACCATTAGCTGCAACTCATCTCATTAGAGTCTACTTCCAGTTGTCCTAAATTAGTATTTTTTTAACTCATCTGAAAATATTCTCACCCATAGTTGTTCCAAGCAGACTATTCATAGAAGTTTTCCCTCAGTCACATTAATTCTTTGAATAAACAACTTGGCATTAGCTCCTTCAATAAAGTTTATTTTCTCTGGACAGATTTTTACTTACTCACGATTGGGAAATGACTTTCCTTACTTGGCCAACAAATTAGTTACTCAGAAACTCACTGTGATTGCAGTCTCATTTTTCATTTTTATGAATAAGATGTTTTATTTAAAATGTTTCTGACCATTGCTTTTTTGTGTGTTGGTAATGTTGCAATGAGTGTATAATCTGGTAATGTTGGCATTTATTATTTTAGTGCAGCTACAGTGTTATTGCATAAAAACACAATACTGTGCCACCTTATTTATAACAAAATAATTCACACTGCATGGTTCCTTAAAACCATAACATTAGAAGCTCACATTTTCTTCTTGTTTCGACATGATGAATATGTGCTGCTAATAACAAATATGTACAATTCCATGGTATGGCAAACATTGCCATGTTATTACAGTGTCACTACGATCGAGGAGCAATGTAAAGTAGTAAGACCACCATATTTGATATCTGCTGCAACTAGTCAACTGCCATTGTAGTGTGAAAACAGTCGTAAACAATCAGTGTGGTTGTATTTCCATACATTTTTATTTATGGGCACAGAAATTTGAATTGCATATAATGTTCATATTCCTTGAAATATCTTTCTTCTTTTTTTCATTTTTTCCTATCTACTTGAAGATTTTAAAACCATTTTTAGCTTGTGGGCTGGGCAAAATCAGGCGTGGTCAGATATGGCTTACTGAACAAAGTTCACCACCCACTGTGTTTGAATATGGATACGACGGAATACCCCAAAAATAACCAAGGAGGTTTTCTACAACCTAGCTATAACAGTTTAATTAGCTAGAACATGATGGAAGACAACCTGTTTGTGGATTTGGTGCCTGGAGGTTCAAATATCTTTGGAGAGTAAGACCAATTGCTTCTTAAGTGATGACTGTAAGTCACACTGCAGGAAGATCTTTACCTGTATTTGTGGGTGTTGGCAAAAGAGTTTTCTTATAAGTTCACATAGAACAATGTAATCCACAAGAAAAATGGCTCAAATGACATGTGCCACTAATGCTTCAATATTATTAATATTTAACTTAATAGTAATATTAATAATGTAAATTCTACTAAACATTAAAATGACCCCATATTTTAGATCTATCAAATCATAGGGAGAAACAGAGGGCTTTCTTCAATCACCTTATCAAAAGTAGCCAACATGACCTTGCAGTCTGTTAGGAGTCTTAACAAAGAATGTCAGAATATTCAGTAAATTCTTCAAGTTGTATTCGGAACACTTTTCTTCCTATGCAAAATGTGAAGGAGTCAATGTTGTGAAGATTTTCTCTTTAATGTGATTTTCTACATATGGCAGAGCCAAGAAGACCAACCTCTGAAGGGCATAAAGAAATGACTTCATAAGAAGTAAAAATTTGGATATCGAGGAAGTATTTAAAAAAATAAAAAATTTTAAAAGTATCAGTATTTTGCAGTGTGGCACAGGGTATTACAATCCGGGTAGTATTTTTGTAATTATTTTGTTATCAGAAATACTATGACCCAAAATGTAATTAATTGCAATTAGACCCATCTATATTCAAAACTATAGTTTACAAATTCCAAAAACAAAAATAATTTCACATATCCTTCTTGGGAAAGATAAAATATTTACATGGTTTAACAAAACATGATTTCAGAGTAAAACATTCAAATTCTGAGGATCAAGACCAGCTTAATTTTGTTAAAAATTTCAACTCTTACCCAAATACATCTGTCCAGTGCTATGTAATAAGAAAAACATCTGTCTGTTTTACATTAGCAATTATTGTACTTTTATTACCAGCCAACTTATTTTGTGTTGAATGTCTCAGCTGCAAACAATAAAACAGATGTGACTAATTCCTACAAGAGCATTTATCTATAATCAACAAATTACTCTGCCAAATTTTCCTCCCCTTTCTATATAAAAATAAAGGTTCTTAAGGTCATTTACTGCCTTATTTTAAGACAAAATGTACTATTACACTATTTACAATGAGGAAAAACAACAAGATTCACAAAAGAACCTGGGACAATCTTAGTAAAAACACTTTTGTGTATAATACTTATATTAAATGACTATGGCACATTTCATGTAACTGTTACATGTCTGAAAGTTATTTGTGAAGTTTTTGAAAAAGATATCGTATAGACCCATCATGGTATCATTCCCATTTATAGTTAAGTCCACATTCTCACCTTCCTCAAAACATAATTCCAGGGGCTGCCATTTTAGTAATTTCGTGTATTTATTACCGGATAAACAGCCACTTGGTAACCTCTAATATTCCATTGGTCTAAAGCTCTCTCTGCAGAGATCATTACAGTATTCTCCTTTTACAAGTTTCTTGACATTCTCACCTCATAAATGTCTCCCACATTGTTTCTCCAATCACTCTTTTTCTGCTCTCTATCCACAAAGAAAAAAATTAACATATTTGTCTTGAGGGGAGACAGGGATCATTTTAAATACAGCAGTATTATGGCCAATAATAACATTCTTTTACTTGAGATTCTAAAATCAAATGTGTTATTAAATAGCTTTAAGTTATAAGACAAAATTCTTTCCACCTGGTAGTTTTAGCTTATGTTATATATTGGAAATATCATATAATTTTTACTTTCTTTTCCTGTTGTTGGTTATTTAAGTAAAAGTTCAATTTTAAAGAACAGCTTGCTAATGTATAACGTACTCAATGGAAATTCTCTCAATATGCTAATAAGAGATTAAACTCATTTGGCAGTATTAATTGAGAGACTCACCCCAAATATGTTAACTAAACGTAACTTGAATTTGAGAAATGGTAAATATGAGAATATGTTTTTAAAGCTGCAGACTGGGTGTAATTTATTGTTGAGTAACATGGTTCTGTTTTTCATCAATTACTGAATTCCAAAAGTCTTACAAATTTGGATCAGTTGCTTTCCTGAGTATTCAGTCATTCTTATAATTTCAAAGCTATTGTTGCTTGGAAACCTGCACAAACACTCCAGGTCTTTTCAAAGAATGAAATAAAAAACTCCTTGGCACTATTTTTTTTTTTAGATGGAGAGAACTATAAAACTAGATGAAATACACTTTTATTTATTTAAAAGCTCAGCACTGTTTACAAAATTCTTGGACATATTTTTTAAAAGACAGATTTGTTAAATTTTAATGTTAGAAAACAAATATATACACTCACTTTATCAGCATATGGACCATATTATCATTTTATTCCTTCATAATTAGCTACATTTTATCTGAAACAAACACTAATACCAGATGGTAATTGCATGTTTCAGCTTTCCCTTGAGTTTAGAATCAAGCGGATTAGCGCTAAAAACAATTTTTTGTTATTTTTCAACAACATCTACTACCTTTAAGTGGTCTAAAATAATTTGTGAGTAAATCTGCTTTTTAAGGCAATGTTGTCTTGCAAATATATGATAAACCAGTGATGTGTATGTTATTAAAGAAAATCACAACTACATCAGCTATATGAAAAAGTGGCTAGTAACACCCAAAATCGGGCCATCCCAAATGCAAGAGTCTGTACCATAATCTTGGACATCTTGGAGACTTCAGCACTTTGGGGTTCCTGAGGATGCCTGGGTCTAAGTCCAATGAGGTGCTCTGGGCCACTGCAGTTGTGCAACTCCAAAGAAAACTGTTCAAAACTGTGCATGGAAAAGAGAAATCTGTTCACTGGGTAAAGTTGTTAGCTACGGTGCTTTCCCAGGAAAACACCCCCAAAGTCTGTTATATTTTTAATGACTGATACGAGGAGTCAATGGGCTGGCTGTGTGGTCTGAAGCCTGGCAGATTTCCTGTTTGTGATTCATGTTGATGTCCATGGGAAAGTGCCCTTTAAGGATGAGCATCACCAGAATCAGTAAGCTCATCAGACTTGGGCTGCCTTGGTAAGGACCACAGTCACCTGAATACATCATTACCCAGAGCATGGTAATCCATCTCCATTTCAGGATACAGCCGAAAACAAATAAAACTAAAAAAAAAACCTTAGTGATTCTCCAACATGTAAGGTCAAGGACGTGTGTGCTCTCGACTACCAACTACACAGTTAAGTAGCAAAAGGAACTCTGGAGCCTATAGCTGGGAGTAGCAGACGTGTCTGTCAAGTAGACCATGTAAGTCTTAAGGATACCACTTGGCACTGAGAGCAGTAGAAACCTTCCTAGGTTGTCTATTGCCATCTCTATCCACACAGTACAAGCGGGCCATACTATTCAAAGACAGACTGTTTGATACATGTTGATTCCTCAAGTGCACCCAATCAGACAATAATATGGCCTTTAGAGTAAAACTACCCAGCAGTGAGCAGATACTTGAGACATTCACTGGACCTTTTATGTCCCATATCATCTTCAAGCAAGAGGTACAATGAAAGACAGAATGGACTCTTAAAGGATAAACTAAAAAAGGTAACCAGAGCCTAAAAATGGCTTGGCTCCCAGAGAAATATACACTTAAGGAAAGCAGTCTGGGTTCTAAGTTTGGCAATTCCCAGAAAGACCCCTTCTAGGTAAACAAAATGTTTAATTATGAGGTCTGAAGGGAAAAGAGAAGGCCCAGACTTGCTATAAAGGACCAAAAACAGGCCAGGCGAGGTGGCTCACACCTGTAATCCCAGCACTTTGGGAGGTCAAGGCAGGCGGACTGATTGAAGTCAGGATTTCGAGACCAGTCTGGCCAACATGGTAAAACCCCATCTCTACTAAAAATACAAAAAAAATTAGTCGAGTGTGGTGGCAGGCACCTGTAATCCCAGCTACTTCGGAGGCTGAGGTAGAGGAATTGCTTGAACCAGGGAGGTAGAGGTTGCAGTAAGCCCAGATGGTGCCACTCCACTCCAGCCTGGGCAACAGAGCAAGACTCGGTCTCAAAAAAACAACAAAAAAAGATGGAAACACATGGTTAATCTTTCTCACACCACTTCCTCACATACCTTATCCCTGGAAAATTAGGGTGCTAGAATTTTCAAGTAGTAAAGTACTGGGGTTAGAAGACTCTAAACTGTTCTCTTTTACTGTCCTGCTATGCTTGCTAGGTTTAGGCAGTCAGGGATAATCATGATACTGATGATGAATATGAGGTCACAACTCCAGTGGTGTTTCAGATGTGGCCTACATTTCAAGGAGTGAAAGATGTTCTAATATGGTACAATGCACATTGCATATAATGAAGAAACTGCTGAGCCATGTAGGGCCAAGTCCAGATCATAGAGTGTGGGTAAGATAGATGGAAGATTCGAAAAAGAGTGAAACAATTGCTGCAGGGACTGATCATGCTGCAGGGACTGAAACACATGGTTGTGGGAGGAAACAGTAACCCTGGCTGTGGAAAAAAGAATATCTTAGACACCAGTACACCGGGGGTGGGTGGAAGAAACATTTTTTCTCAGCTCTTAGCCACTGGGCCAGTGTTACCCAGCTTTCAACCCAACTGTTGATCAATGAAGAATCTTAATCTAAGGACTCTCAGACCTAAAAGCTGCTGACTGCAGGAGTAAACAGGCCACATCACAAGATTAATTTTCAGGACACTGTTCGGATTCCCTTTAGCCTAATCCTACCATTGTTGGTGCCCTATGTTCTTCTTCTAACACTTAAGGAAAGACAAATTCTTTTTCATATTCTTCACGTATTAAAGCTGATCACTCTAAACTCTCTAGTCCAAGTGGTGATGAAAAGTCCACGAAGCCCTGGAGTTCCTGCTGGCCAGCTGAAGTGACATATGTGTGATTGCCAACACCACTTGCTGTATCTCAATTTATGATGTGAACAGGTTGGCTCCGGATGAGGAAATTGGCTAAGGTCTATCCAACAAGTACACCCAATCACCTTACAATCACCCTACTAGGAGACATATTTGCTCTCAGCCCCAAAAGTACAATTAAGTGTAGTCTCTGATGAAGTGGTTACGCTTTTTCTTTTTTAGACAAAGTCTAAACAATTAAGTAGTCTCTGAAAAAGTGGTTAGGCCTTTTTTTTAGATGGCGTCTCCCTCTGTCACCCAGGCTGAAGTACAGTGGTGTAATCTCAGTTCACTGCAACTTCCGCCTCGCGGGTTCAAGCATTTCTTCTGCCTCAGTCTCCCGAGTAGCTGGGATTACAGGTGCTCACCACCATGCCCAGCTAACTTTTGTATTTTTAGTAGAGGCAGGGGTTTCATCATGTTGTCTATGCTGATCTTGAACTCTTGATCTCAGGTGATCTGCCCACTCCTGCCTCCCAAAGTGCTAGAATTACGGGCATGAGCCACTGTGCCCTGGCCGAAGTGATTACGCTTTTGAGGAATTGTTACCTGATATGGGAAAGGTCAGGGGTTGGAAATGTAGGGGAATGGCTCTATCATGATGCTCCAGCAATGATGAATGTATACTTACAGGCCACACAGGCAATGGCTTTAAATGCCACTAGTCTATATCCTGGCAGAATGCTTTGTGATCCTCTGGAACATGAGAATGGGAGACTACCATAAGACAGTTTCTCATGGTCTATCAGGTTCTAATGAGATAGGAAGCTTTTTGCCTCACTCTTCCTAATCTTCAACCCCTCAGCATATAGCAGCACACTATAAAAGTATTTGGCTGTACTCTAGAATTCAGCAATGGGAAATCCTATGACTCACACTTCAGTCATGCAGCTTTTTGTTTTTTCATGTTGTCCTTTTCCTGTGTGTGACAAGGACCTGGAGATGTGATACCTTTTGCTTCCCCTCCTTTTGCTGTCTAGGTAAATAATAAACTATCTAAATCTAAAAGTGGCTCACTTTATCTTTACCACCTGATTCTGTCTGTCAGGCTTGGCCTCACACTCATCTACCTGCTGTATACTTGAAAAATAAGTTATGGTATATTCATACTATTAAATAATATACAGCAGTAAAAATGAAAGTATCAACCTGGAAAGATTTATCAAACATTCTGTTAAGATTTTAAAAAACAAGCATAATATGTTCATTTAGGCTTACAAAGAAAAATACACCTACAAATGTGCATAGATAGATAGATAGATAGATATGAATATATGTCACTATAAATGTACAGGTAATTATCTGAAAGCAAACAGATCAGATCTATAATACTTATCCCTGGGAAAATACTGCAAGCACAGGTAAAACAGTACTTGCACTGTTCATTCTACATCTACTGTTTTTGAACTTTTCAAAAAATTACTCAGGAATTATCGATACAAATAAAAGAGGTCATTCAAAGGATTTTAAAAAGACTGTTTCCTATTACTTATGTATTAGAACCCATTAACAATTAGTTTCCTATGTGTGTGAGGGGTTGGGAGGGCAGAAAATAAAACATAAAAAGTGTGAATACTACGTGTAGGTATTAAGTAAATAAATGACAGAAATCAAACCTATTTCATCTAAATATCATCCTTTCTAAAATTCCTCAAGACAAGAATCCTAAATATAATAAATTTATAAAATATAATATATTAATAAAATATAATATATAATATATAATAAAATATAATAATAGTAAAGACATTAGCAATAATGACAATAACAACCAAAAACTACACTTACTGAATATTTTGCATGTGACAAGTACTGCAAAGAGTCATTAATATGTACATTTCAATACAGAATGTTAGCAGTCTCCACCTAAACCCACTACTAATAGGAAAGTCATTATTGTACACGGCATGTTTCATTTGTTAAATGAGTACAGAAACTAGAGTAGTATTTCCTACACAAGTCAGTACTAAATCTATCTTTAACTTCAGTAGAAAAAAAAAATCCGTCTACTCCTTTACTTAGAGTCTGTCAAATGTGCGATGACAGCAATTTTAGATTTCTCTTAATTAAGCATAATTATTGATCAAATTTGTTTTCACACTACATGCAACATGACCTCAAAATAAGCCATAAATTTAACCATAAAAATTAAGCTATAAAACCTCTAGGAGAGGCTGGGCACAGTGGCTCACACCTGTAATCCCAGCACTTCAGGAGGCAGAGGTGGGCAGATCACCTGAGGTCAGGAGTTAGAGACCAGCCTGACCAACATGGAGAAACCCCATCTCTACTAAAAATACAAAATTAGCTGGGCATGGTGGTGCATGCCTGTAATCTCAGCTACTCGGAGGCTGAGGCAGAAGAATTGCTTGAAGCCAGGAGGAGGAGGTTGCAGTGAGCCAAGATTGCTCCATTGCACTCCAGCCTGGAAAACAAGAGTGAAACTCCTTCTCAAAAACAAACAAACAAACAAACAAAAACCTCTAGGAGAAAATTTGACATCTGCAAGCATTTCTTGATACACAAAAAGTAAGAAAGGTTAAAAAAAAAGGTTTTATAAACTGGACTTCATGACAATTAAAAATTTCTGCTCCTGGAAGGACACAAAAAAGTAAATGAAAAGGTAAACCACAATACAGAACCACACAGAAGAAAATATTCACAACACATATATCTGACAAAGGACTTGTATCCTGAATATTTAAAGAACTCCTATAATTGATTAGGAGAAAAACAATCCAATAGAGACGACCAAAGTTTTGAAGAAAAAGTGGAGAAAAGAAAACAAAGCAATGGTCACTAAGCACATGAAAACCCATTAAGAAAACAAAAATTAAAACCGTATTGAGATACAATTACACAAACTACAATGCCTAAAATTTAAAAAAGACTGTTGCCACAAAGTGCAGTCATGGTAAGGAGATGGACCAATTGGAATGCTCATGAAACAGTGGCAGGAATGTAAAATGACACAACCCCTCCTGGTGGCTTTTCACAGAGTTGAATATTCCATATGACCCAGATATACCATTCCTAAGTATTTACCCAAGATAATCAAAAGCATAATTCTGCGCAAAGACTTGTACTCAAATATTCCTCACAATTTTATTCCTAATAATTTATTCCTAATAATTAAGAACTAGAAACAATGCCCATTAATTAATAAATATGTATAATAATATATATAATAGCATATATATAATATATATTATATATAATAATATATATAATAAATAAATTATATATATATAAATATATAATTAATAAATATATATATATTTATATATATATTATACCCACATCTAAACAATGACTACTCCTCAACAATAAAAAGGAATAAATTATCCATGAAAATCAGAGATGAATCTCAAAAACATTATGCAGAGCCAAAGAAACTAGACACAAGGCTACATAATGTATGCTTCTATATAAATGAAACTCTGGAGAAGTCAAATCTACAGTGAAAGAAAAAAGGTCACTGATTGCCTGGGCAAGAGGGGAGTTAAGAAAGGAATGTTGGAGTGAGGATGGATGGGAACGATGGTCTGGCAAGGGGCACAATAGAAATTTTTGGCATTATGAAAATATACCACAGCTTGACTGTGGTGGCAGTTGCATGGGCTTGCATTACTGATGTAGGTAATGGGCGGATACTTGAAAATCACCTTTATAAGACATGCTTTATGAGACTTTTGTACTTTTTGAGGACAGAGGGTATTTCATTTTGATATCCATATGTTATGAATGCCTGGAACACATCTGGTGAGAAACCACCTCAAACAAATTTCAAACATTATGTCTAAACTCTTTTACTATAAAATTATTTCATTTTTCCAAATGAAGATGTACTAAACACATCATAAAACATGATTTTTAGATCACCCTTCACGCTATACGGTTCAGAAATCTTATTAGAATATCTATGTTTTTCACTCCTAGCTATTAGATATATTGTCTATAATAGATAACTTTGGTTTCTAACTAAAAATGTGATTGTGACATTGATATTCCTATTCACATTTTCATGTTAATGACATAGTCTATGTAGAATATAATAAGCCTTTCAAATGAAATCAGAGCTATCACGTCTGAAATAAAGAGAAGGAAAACACTTTGTTCTAATACAACTGACAGGAAGTTGGAAGTCATCTTGACTTCTACCTCATCTACCACATCCAATCAGTAAACTAGTCTTTGGTCTATTTCTTTAGCATTTGTTTATATATATTCTTCCCTTCATTTTTGTCTCTACTTGTAGCCCTCGTTTAGGAACCACTTACACATTTTGTGGTAATGCAATAGTTTACTGGTTCCAGCATTAACCATTCCCACTTCCTTCAGTAAAGCCCTCCCTATTGCCATCAGACTAATCTTTTAAAAATGTGAATATACTGATGATAAACTTACAATGAACATTCTTAACAGTCTATCAATGTTTATAGGAAAAGGTACAAATTCAAGAAGAATCCAGAATACAGCTTCTAATCTCTATCCATTACTCCTTCCTGGCCACACATAAACTCAAGCTGTAATGATCTATCTGTAATTTTTTCAATTCTTCATGTATTCAACCATTTTCATGACTGTGTACATGCTGCCTGTATACATGAGGAAATCCTTATCAGAAATTCTGTTTACATGTTAATTTCTTCTTTTCTACTTCTGTCTCCAACTTAAGAAAATTAACTTCTCTCACTTTATGTTTCCTGAGATTAAGAATCTTATTAAATTCTTATTTTTGCATGTACAGCACCTAGCACAATGTTTAATACATAGCAGGTGTGCAACACATAGTCCTGCAAAATCTTGAGAGAGTGGACAACTCTCCGGGAACAAGGTAAATTATCAAAATTCATTCAAACAAAAATAACCAAGAAATGAAAAGGCCTATCAAATAAATATATTCAAATAAGCTCTGTTCTCAGGCTGCTGTATGTGATATTTCAAACTATAATTGCAGAGAGAATTTTCATGCTACAAAAACTATTCAATACTGAATATAAACTAGTCCATAGAGGAAAAATAGAATGTCTTTACATTCACTTTACTAATAATTAGCATAACTCTGCTATTCAAAATGGAAAAGAAAGTCACACATAAACTCAACCAAACACAAATGAATTTATGAATGCAGATATTAAAAATCAAAATATAAGCAATGTAAATCCAGTTGTATTTTGAAAAACTGACATGCTATAGTTAAATACAGCTTAATACAGAAATGCAAGTGTGGGCCACTATTTGATAATACATAAATACAACAAAATATATGTCCAAGGGTAACAGGACTTTTAAAGAGCAAGAAACAAGTTACTTCTGTATGATTAGGAAAAAATACCGTCTGAAAACAACAGAAAATATGACAAAGGAAAACATTTTGGGCATTTGCATTAAAATTGAAAGTAGCAATAAAATATGAACTAGAAAGAGATATAAAGTTACTACTATAAAAAGAAAAAATATATGATCATATAGATTTTATAACTGGGTAGAAAATAAACTAAAAGCAACAATACTTAACATAAAGTTCACTAATTATACATACAAAATCAGAGATGAATGTCAAAAGCAGAGATGAATCTCGATACTTAACATAAAGTTCCATAATTATACATGCAAAACAGAGATGAATCTCAAAAACATTATGCAGAGCAAAAGAAAGTTCAATAAAATCAACAGAAATCAAATAGTATAAAAGTCATAAGTTTTCTACATGTGACAGGCTGGATAAAGGTCACTCACATAATATCCACACTCTGATCCCTAGAAACTGGGAATGTTACCTTATATGCAAAGGAGACTTGCAGATGTGCTTAAATTAAGGATCTTCTGATTGGGAGATTATCATGGATTATCTGAGTGGGCCCTAAATATAATCACAAATGTCCTTTTAAGAGGGAGACAAGAAGGTTGAAAAAGGAAGTGGAAAATGTGATGACAAAAGCAAACGGATGGAGTGATTCGTAAAAGGGGCTGAGAGTCAAGGAAAGGTAGAGAAGACAAGGAAAGAGATTCTTCCCTAGAGCCTCCAAAGGAACCAGCCCTGTTGAGGCTTGATTTTAACCCAGCAAGGTTGATTTTGAACTTTTGGCCACCAGAGTTGCTCTGAAACAATAAATTTGCATTATTTCAGGACACAAAATTCATGTTAATTGTTACAGTGATCACAGGAAACTAACACACTACAGAAGCACAATAATCAGCTAAATATCTAAATTAAGAAATATTAAAAGAGCAAGTAAGAGTAATATTACATGGAATAAACATCTAGTAATTGCCTTAGGTGAAATATTCAGATATCTGTACGGAAAAAAGCTTTACTGAGACAGAAAATAATTTAAAAAAATCAGTTCTTACAAGAAATTCTGGATATTGCAAGAATATCTTGGGCAAACAGTTAATACTTTTAATGTGTGATTTCACTAAAATAAAAACAGAAATGGTTTATTTAGGAAAGGTAATGTGGCAAAATAGTCTTAAGTTTGTAGAGAAAAAGAAATGTAACAATATACCAGCATAGTTTTTAAAATAAAGGACAATAGGGCCAAGGAATTATTATTCTAGCAGATACTGTATAATAAAGAGAGACTAAAGAACAGCAATAAATCAAACAAAAATTAATATAACAACAGACCAGAATAAATAGCCCTTTCTCAAAAAAACCCTGGCATATGTAAAAATTAAGCAAAAAGCTTAGCATGATTATAGTATATATGATTATTCAAAAATGACTATCAGCAGATACAAAAGACTGGATAAAGAAAATCTGGTATATATACACAATGGGGTATTCTGCCATAAAAAGAATAAAGTCCAGTCATTTGTAGTAACGTTGCTGGAACTGGAGATCATTATGTTAAGTGAAATAAGGCATGCATAAAAAGACAAACATTGCATGTTCTCACTTATTTGTGGGATCGAAAAATCAAATGTATTGAACTTACGGACACAGAGTAGAGGATGGTTACCAGAGGCTGAGAAGGGTGGTGGGCAGTTTGGGAGAAGTGGGGGGATGTTTAATGGGTACAAAAAAAATAGAAGTATGAATAAGACCTACTATTTGATAGTACAATAAGGCCATTATAGTCAATAATATCTTAATTGTATATTTTAAAATAACTTTAAAAACATAATTGTATTAATTGTAACTCAAAGGATAAATGCTTGAGGGGAACGTGATGTGACAATTTTCAGACTGCATGCCTGTATCAAAACATCTCATGTGCTCTATAAATATACACATCTACTATGTACCCATAAAAATACTAAAAAATTAAAAAGATACAGCTGGCATAACTAGATTACTATTTGGAAAAAATAAAGCAATAACTTCTACTCTCAAAACTCCCCAAATCTTAAATTCTATATAAATTAGAGGCATATAACATAAAAAATAAGATCAAACCATAGTGAACATATTCATGACCTCCAAATTAGAAAAGAGCAACTAGGAATGGAGAATAAGTCCAAAAGCTATGAGGCAATACAAAAGTTGCTTGGTTGACAAGTGGCCAGATTGTCTAGAGCATAAGGGACAGGAGGAAACTGACATAAGATAGAATCAGAAAGACTCAGAGCAAAATCATGTTGGAACCTTTAGATTGTCTCAGAAAATTAATAATGCCTTTCAAATCAATAAGGAAAATGCCCAAATAAACAAGACTAAAAATAATCCACAACTGAAAAAACATAGTTGGTTAATACACACATTAAAATTTTAATCTAAGTAGTAATCATAGACAAGCAAAGTAGCATAGCAAGATACAATTTTCTACCTTTCAAACTGTCAAGCCATCAAAAATTATTATTATAGTCAATGGCAGAGAGGAGAGAAAATGATATAATAAAGTTATTTATTTTAGAAAAACTGAGGAAAAAACTAATAGTCAAAAATAGATGTGTAATTAAAAAATTATAGGATATTTTTACCATGGAAAAGTTTATGTCCATTAAATTATATTTCCAAAGAATATTTAATGTTTAACTATGTTTGATACTTTTGATTACACCATTTCTAATCCATTTACAAATTCTAACAGTGCTCCTCCAAAACATCCTTCCCCTCATCTTTTCTACTACTGCAAGACTTAAACCAAGACACCATGATTCCTAGCTGAGACCAGGGCAATAACCCCCTAATAATTATTGCTCTTGCCCTGCACTACTTTCTCTTGTTCATCTTCAGATAGCAGGTAAACTGATTTCCTCAGTGTTAATCAGTTCTTAGCACTCAACTACCCAATGTCTTCACATTGTAACCACAGTAACATTTTAACTCCTTACTATGGCCTACTGATCTGGCCCCTACATTATCTTAAGGATCCCAACTCCTGCCACATTCTCTTTCTCAAGGTTGGCCAACTTGCACAGCATTTCTTTCTGTTCTCTGAGCATGCTAAACTCATTCTGATCTAAGGACGTTTTCCTTTACTATTCCTGATGACTGGAATGTGACTTTCTTCCTCCTCATAAAGAGCTCAACTCAGATGATACTTCTCACTCTCCTAGCGAAAATATACACCTAACGTATTTTATACCATGCCCTTATTTCTTATATTGTATTTATGCCTCTCTAAAATTACTTATTTATTAGTGTTACATGTCTATATCTTCTTTTACAAGAATACTAACTCCACAAACATAGAGACTTTCTGTATCCCAGCATGCAAGACAATGCAGGGCACATGGGATTTCTAAATAAACACTGAATGAAAGAATAAATAAATGAATGAATAACAAATTATACAAATAACAGAGTATAAATTATATTAGGTTCACTAAATGCCACACAAATTGTGATAGATATAAAAGCAATATACGCATTATTATAAATACAGACAAATCTGGAAAACAAAACTTATAGGCTTCAGATTTTGTTTCTAAATAAGACAAAAGAAATTAAACTGACCTGAAAAGTTTTTTTCCAAAAAATAATTGAGATATTAGAATATAAAAAGCAAATTTATAAAATTAAGAGCTCTTATGTGTACATGTATTTACAGATAGATGTAGATAAAGATATATACACACATACCAAAAGAAAAAGAGGAAAGAAATGGGAAGAAAACAGGATTATATCAACCAAAACATTCAAAGTTATAGACTGAAATAACATTTTTAAGAGAATGCATTTAAAATGTTATTTTTGTCTAACACTGACAATTCAAATAATTTTACTAAACATTCTAAAAGCAAGGATAAGCATATATTCAAATCCAGTCCAATATGAAAGACAGTACTTTTGTGATAAAAATTTTCAGAAACTAGTGACTATCTTCAAAGACTATAATAAGAAGAGGCAATGGGAAAAAAAAAACAAAACTATCTCTAAAGTTCTAGCATAGGAAGCAAAAACAAGCCTGCCACAGAGTTACTCTTCTTAGAAGGCCATTGTGTCCTCTTACTAGCATAAATCAGATCCACCCTCAGACTAGTAGTTGGGTTTAAGTCTTTTGTAACATTTCAAAAGAAGCTTGTTTCCCATTTGCATTTTATCTCTAAAGGAACCCCACAGAGACTACCATAAAAAAAAGAGACCTAAACAATTAGATCAGGAGTCCCCAACCTGCCGCCTCCCCTTCCCCCTCCCCGCTTCCCTGACCAGTTAGGAACATGGCCACACAAAGGAGGTGAGCCACAAATGAGGAAGCATTAAGCGTGACTGCCTGAGCTCCTCCTCCTCACAGATCAACTGGGGCATTAGATTCTCACAGGAGTGCAAACCCTATTATGAGCTGCGCATGTGAGGTATCTAGGCTGCATGCTTCTTATGAGAATCTAAAGCTTGATAATCTGAGGTGAAACAGTTTCTTCTTGAAACCATCCTCCCATGGAAAACTTCTCTTCCACAAAACCAGTGCCCGGTGCCAAAAAGGCCGGGGGCTGCTGAATTAGATGACTTCTGCCAAAATTATTTCCTCAAAATGGCATGTAACTATATATTCAAAAATGGAAACAAAAAGAAAAAGACAACTCAGTTTATCTAAATTATAGCAAGAGCCTACAAACCAGCATGTACTAGCATACTGTAAGTAAAATTTGTTTTCACATTAGTGCCAAACCAAGTGTTCTTGATAATTATTGAATTCATTTAAGGTACTTTGCTGGTGGTGTTAACACTAACAAGAGTATCATCAAGCTGGAATAATGTGTGATCAATTTTAAATTGTGGCACTGATTTGACTTTCAGCAATTCATTCAGTATTTTTAAGACTTAAATACCAGGAATCAACTCTTCACAGTTAGTTGAGTGAACTCAGAAATGATTTATGAACTGACACAAGAACAGAAAGCCAAACACCACACGTTCTCACTCATAGGTGGGTGTTGAACAATGAGAACACGTGAACTTAGGGAGAGGAGCATCACACACTGGGGGCAGTTGGTGAGGGTAGGGGAGAGACAATGCGGGGGGTGGGGAGGGTGGGGAGGGATAACATGGGGAGAAATGCCAGATTTAGTATGCACCTAAAGTAAAAATAATAATAATAATAAAAAATAAAAAAGACTTAAAAGGCATGCCAACCAATCACAATGGGTGAATGTGGATTCAAATACATTGTTAAATAAATACAAGCTTTAAGAAAAATAAAATAAAAAAAAAAGAAATGATTTATGAAAATATCCTCCATAATTACAATTCAAGGTGAGATTTGAGGGAAAAAAATATCCTCCATGGAAAGCACAAAGGTGAATAATACGTGGTTTCCACTCTTAAGGAAACACAATGTACAGATAAGTAAAACTAGTGCACATATCTTTAAAAACTTATCACTGCTTGGGATAAGTGATGGACCAGAGCTTTATCAACAGAGATAGAATAAAGCATACTGATTCAATACAAATCTTAAAGGCAAAATAATTAGGATCCAGAAAAAAAAATAGGATGATATTTAAGTAAAAGGAGAGGAGACAGTCATAAGTATGTGATGAAGACATAAGCAAAGAATGATTGTGGTTGGGAGGCAGAATGAGAATAGGGAACTTCTGATTTTGGTTTATTTTCAGGCATGCTGAATCTGTCATACCCTGAAGCACTGTGACAAAATGTTAAGTTGGAGTTGCCAAGAGAAGCATAAAAAACAAATAGCAATTGATGGCCATTTTCTTATGATTTGCACTTTCCCTGTAACATGAGTAAGGTATTTTGTATAGGAACACAATCTAGGATTAAGTATGAAATAAAGAACACGGTATGTGAAAAATTTTACAGTTAATTACTTATTTAATTTTTAACATTTTACCTGATGCACTAAAAGAGGGCTTCCGAAGTCCCATACAATATCACAATTCAAAAACAGAATGAGCCATTTATAAGGAAATAAATAGAAAAACAAATATTTAAAAGAAATATATTTCAGGTGGCATATTTTAGGAAATTGTATTTTTAGGTATTACTTTTCCTATTTTATAATTGATACATACTAGATGCATGCCAAAAAGTCTCTTGCATTTTGGTTTCCCCAAGTATGCTCACAAAAACAGAAAAACAGAATTTTGTTCTTCCTAATTTCAAAGTTCTATCCTAAATCAATGTTCACCTTAAACTAAGTGAAAAATAGAAGAAAAATGTATTTTACTAATGTTGTAAAAAAATAGAATGTTTGAATTATTATCAGTGTTGAAGGGTAGGGAAAATCACTGCTCTTTTAAAAAATGCTTCTTGATACCTAAAACTGAGAATCAATTGGCCATATTTTGTAGTTTGTTTCTTCTTATGAAAATACTAACACAAAACGTTACTGTTATAAGAAGTATGACTGCACACAAGTAATCATATATATTATAATACATATTATAATCTCCGACATCTTATTTAGCTGATCCTGAGATCTGCCATCTATACCATTTAACCTAATGTAATGTAATGTAAAGGTCTCAGAATCCATTCACTAAGATTCCTAAGCTAGGAAGTGCTAACAGATAAAATCATCAAAATTAAATATTAAAATATCACCAGTCATATTGGTGCAAGTTAGTAAGTAAGGTAAAAATATCTATCAAAAACTTTATACTTCCAACAACATGAAAATAAGGAAGAAAAAAGATCACTGGGCTATTATATGGCCAATGGTCTTTCAACCTTTAACAATGTGATTTGAAGAGAAAATATGTTTTCTCTTTTCTTAGTATACTATCTGTACTCATCTGGAACTTTCCAGGAAAAAGAAAAGTTTTAAATAGAGGGAATTTTTCAATTTTCTCTACTTAAAATGCCTTTGGGATTTCCTGGTTATCCAATTTTTACATATTTGCCTGACCATATGTATTAAAGAATTATACTTTTGACTAAATTTCAGTAATAAAGACTGCATTATTATCGTCTTGAGGAATTGCAGAAATTTGATGCTGCATTTCAAGTTGAGACAACTTATTTAGGGTAATCACTCAAAGTAACAACAGTATAATGTCTGAATGAAATAGAACTTTACTCACAATAAATGTATCTGACATTTTAATTTTCTATTATAGGAATATTATTCTTTTATAACCAACCCTTTTTATGACCAATAGCTTGTCTTTTCACCATTTCTGACCGTATCTAAAGATGCAATCTGAAACTCTGAAGAATTTTTTAAAAAAACATAAAATTTTTTAATGGCAAAAGAAAAAAAGTAGTAATGAGGTAGCAGGCCATTACAGCTATTTAATTAAATTAATTATTTCATTTTACTTGCAACTTGAAGCAGCTTGGAATATCTAGTTATTTATCACAGTTAGCTACAGAGACTGAAATTTAAAGAGAAAGAAAAAATCAAGAAATCTAAGGAAAACAGGGGAAAATTAATTTAGCCAAAACCAGAACTAAAACCTAAAATTAGTTTGCCTAAGAATGACAAACACCATTGGGTTAAAAAATAATAATCATACATTTCAAAATAACTAGAAGTGGAATTGGGATGTTCCTAACACTAAGAAATGATAAATGCTTGAGGTGATGGATATCCCAATTACCCTGATTTGATCATTATGCAATGTATCAAAATTTCACATGTACCCCATATATACATATACAACTATTATGTATCCATAAAAATTAAATTTAAAAAAGCAAAAACTATGATAAAAGGCATAAAAACTAATTGTTGTTCCCTGAAACTATTTTTGTAACAAGGAGAAAAATAAATAAGAAGATAAATTATTAATTACTTAACAATTTTATAAACTTCAATCTGAGCGTTCAGAAGAGATTCATTAATTCAACAGATAATGTACTAAACACATAAAAGGAGCTAGGCAATAAGGAGTTCATCAATAAATAAGTCAGTTTCTGTCTCAAAATCTGTCTCATAATCTGGTCAGAGAGACAGACATATCTATAAGTAATATAGTAACACATGAAACAAAATATTAATGAGAACACACTAGAGAGAAATATTTATTCTAACTGCCAAGACTAATAAAGACTTTACCTAACTTGGGCATTGAAGACTAGGTAGAATACCCCAGAAAAAAAAGGTGGAAAAGACATCCCAAAATGACAGAACAGCATAAGACAAGGCATGGAATTACAGAAATGCATGGACATTCATAGAAAAACAAGCTTCCCACAGGCCTCAATGCCACAGTGGTAACATAATAAAAAATTAAAATGAGAATTTTCCTGTTGTTTCAGTTTCAGCCAATGACTCAAAGCTGAGAACAAGTGCTACGTACTAGAAATGAAGTGACAGATTATTTAGGCAACACTTGGTAAGACTATGGCCAGAAATTGCTTAGGCAGCCTTTAGTTCACCATTCAAATAAAAAAATATGTAAGAAAGAAGAGAGCTTACATATTGAGAAGGAAGTAGCACAGTAACATACTCAGAATTTAGTCTTATGATCTAGAATATAGAGCACTCAAGGACTGGTAACTAACTAAACTTATGCCTTCAGTTTGGGCTGCTACTTTAGAATTGGCCAGTACTTCCGTAGATTGGTGAAGTAAAGAAATATATTTTCCCATGAGATAGATAACCCTTAGGAAAGGAACTAGTACTAATCCATTTTTAAAGAAACTTTCCTAAAGAACACACAAAAAACAAGATAACTTCAAAACAAAGAAGATATAGACCAGAAAGTTAAAAACTAAGGAGGATAGTTAAAACCAGACAAAGAAAGTGTCAACCACATCAAGGAATTATAGCTCTTATCTCCAAATGCTAGGAGTCTTTGATGAATCCAGAAAAGCAAGAGAAGAATCCATTAAGACTTCCAACATATCTTTACTACCAATTAATTCTTCCGTACTTCTAACCCCCAAACTTTAGAAAATCCAGGTGAAGCACAGTGAGAATGGTGAAAAGATAATGTTAAAAAAAAATTAATGCAAAAACCTACTAGCTGACCAACCTATTTCTCTCCTTATTCAGGTTTTTAAATCCTCTTTGAGCAAAGCTGATGTAGAAAAGACATTTTACATTAGAGGAGAGTTTTAAACTTCATTAAACGTTTTCTTCTTTACGTGAAAATGTAATCTATTTTAAAATGCCAGAGTGAGAAAAGAAGGAATGAAAGAGAGATAGAGAAAATTGAGAAGAAAAAAGCAAGAAGCAGCAGAAGGGCAAGAATAGAGAAGAGAAGGAAATAACGACACTTAAACAGCATTTTATCAAGGGGCACAAAACATAATATTCAGAATGGAATTGTGTGTAAAGTGACTAGAAATAATAAAGTACTCTCTGCTTGCACCCTGAGTGAGTCTATCTCTTCTAATATACCCATTAGAGTGATAAATGGTGGGCCAAGAAGAGCAATTATATGGTCAACATTTTGATATGATTATTGTGGGACCTGAAATACATTTTATAAATCTAGAAACCGAATTGCTTTATTTAAGGAGTAACACTCATAATTATATATGTTGTGAATTATTTTTAGGGGAAACATAACTATTTACAAAATGTTCAATCATTTCCTGAGTTACAGAAACTCTTAGGTGGTGGGGGAAAAATGGCAAATAAGACAGGCTCCACCCTCTCTGAGTTTACAACAAGTAGAGGAAACAGACAAGTACAAAGGCAGTTACATTACATGCAGTGATTGCTAGAAAAGAATAAACACAGCCCATAGTATCATACAGAAAAATCATCCAAGAAACTATGCAAGTGAGGAAGAAGGGACAGAAAACATCTTAGTATGGAAGAAATAGAAAGTAAAGCCTGAGAGATGAGGTTGAGTTATACAGAAGATTAGTAGCCTAGAGAAAGGGGAATGTGAGTAGTTTAAAATAATGTGGCATTCCAATAGAGGCCAAAAGAAAATATGATATATCCTGGGAAGTACAAAGACTATTGTATCAATAAATCAATACGTGCAGTTTACAAGGAAAGAAATGGGGCTGAAGACATAAGGGAGAGCCAGAACACACACCATGACACAGAATTTGGATTTTATCCTGAGGACAATGGGGGCCACTGATAGTTTGGTAGCACTCATTTTTCATACACTGCACATCTAGTATATGCCAAGCACTCTTTCACATACGTTTTATTGCTTTTTTCCTCACAACAACCCTGTGAGGTAGGTGAAATGATTCCCGATTAACAGATTTAAAAAACAACCTTAAAGTTGTTAAGCAATGTACACTTGATTAATAGCTACAAAGTGCCAGTCAGGATTCAAGACCACACTTCAGAGAATACATTAGAAAGATGATATACACATATATACACACACACATTTACCCACAAGACATACAGAAATTTCAGAATTATAGAGAAGTTTTAAAGTAATAAATGCTTGTTAATTCAGTATTAAAGATAAAAAGGTTTCTGGCATCAGTAGTATTTTATGCAAATTTATACATTTAAAATTTTCAATGAATTCAATTTATATTGAAAAATAACTGCAAAATTTATAAAAATAAGCAGAAATCATTTGATATATAAAATAAGAAAAGCAAAGATATGAATACTGTATCTTCATTAATCTACTGGAAACCATTTAGAAAAAACTACATTTCATTTTTAATTCTAAAACATTTACATTCAAATTGCACTTATTAGTCTATTAATATAAATTATATTTTGGATAATAAGAAATGATGTATAAAATACTAAAGCTTGATTATCAAATGAATTACTCAAATATTGACCACTTAGAATAAAAAGAATTGTCCACCTAATCCTACATTGGAAAATCACCTCCCTATTACTTACAGTAAAACATTTGAAGGTGTTCCATCTCTCTAATAAATAAAATTTGTTCAGATAAATCTGATAAGAAAAATAAAATTTAAAAGTAATCTATTTGAGATGGATATAAAAATATGTGCCTAATTTAAAAGAGTATTTTGTAAAACTGAGAACATCTGAGAATTTAAAATTAGAGACTAAAATTCTATTTTAAAATGTACGTTCTTTAAAATTAGTTTAAATTAGATAAATTCTGCAATGAAAAATATATTGCCATACAGTTTCCTATTTTCTCACCAATTTCACTATTTCTTCAGCTGGTTCTAGTAACTCTTCTTAAAGCCTCTAATGAAAAGCTAGATATTGCCAGGACATTATCACAAGAGGTCTACGTATATATCATTCATACATAAGTACTTAACATTCATAATAATTTGTTCATTTACTTCATTTTTTCTACTACAAATAGAAAATTATAATGAGAGGATAAAAAACAAATATTTCATTAAAGTTTAATTATTCATAACCTATAATTTATTTCTGATTTTCAAAATTAGTGAGTGCTAATTAAGTAATAATCTGGCCCACAATTCTGTCCTTTCACAGTATGATGAAGGCCCTCTGAAAATCACCAGTAGAGATAAGAGTTATCTATTTTGTGAAATGGCGATAATCTCTAAATAAACTAATGTTTCAAATACATAATATAACTGAAACACCAACAGTTTATTTTTCATTACACAAGGAGTATATTTTCATTAAATTCAAATAATACAGAAATATATTCAATAAAAATTTCCATCTGATTCCTGTTCAAATCCCACACGCTATGGGTATAATAAAATACAAGAGTCGTATGGCTAAATGTTGAATCAAATAAGTTGTCAAACTTTTATCATCCACATAAAGTCTAAAATATAACAACTTGTAAAATTTAAAAATATATACTAGGACATATAAAACAGGTACAATTTGTGCCTTTCAATCAAAACTTAACATATAAAACATCTAATCTATTCTGTCAAATAATGATGACTTCAGTAAACAAAATGAATGGGATTAAGGAATACTTACAATTACATTGTAGAAAGTGCCAAAGAATCAATTATAGCAATTCAGATATTTCATATACTCTCTTGACTAGAGACACATAAGTACACTATGTGTAAACTGTAAATTTTTAAGTATAGATATTCACTTCTTTGGTGCTTTGACTATTAAATGAAATACTAAATCTATGCAAGTAAACGGGGTAAGCCTCATTAAAATATGAGTTTTTGGTAATCTTTAACTAAATTTCCACTCAATATAAGTAACTCTTTTATTCACTTTATGCTTCCATGATGAAGAAGATATTAATAGTTGTGCTGCATTGTCCAAAAATCATATTTCAAAACAGTGGAGTTATCTACACTACAAAATTACATAGAGAGCTGAAAATCGTTGTAGGAAATCTGACCTTCTCTACTGATTCTAAAACATTATCACTCAGCATTTAATTAAGACAAATAATATTCTAATTAGAACAAAGTCACTTGAGCCCAATATCTAGGTAATATGATGTAAGGTACAATTCTAAATACAAACACTACTAACCCTGAGTTAAACAGAAAACAGTTAAAATGTCCCTAGAAATTCATTTTTTCTACCCACCTCATATTACAAGTAAACAAACTGTAGAATGAAGTTATCTTTTATCTGCTTTGACTGAGAATCTATAAACATAGATATGTGCACAAATGTAATTTAACTTATGACACATAATTTAAAGTTATCTAAACCAAATGATACTATATCTAATATGATTAAGACACTGAAGTCTGAGATTCTAATTTCTTTACATGGAAATATCTATGCAGCAAAAAAAGAGATAAACAATAAGTCATACTTTTGTCTTAAAAAACCACTAAAATAATAAAATATAACAATCCGTATCATATTTTGTAACAACAGAAACAGTTGTTTCTAATGATATTTTTTTCTATTTTATAAGGTATAAACATGCCAAACCATTACAAAGATAGCACTCTTATAAAAGTGCTTTTACATAAGAAAATCTCATTAAATAATTAAACGGGAGAGACTAAAACTACATTAAGTGGAAGTTCAAATATTTACTGTTTCTTCTCTCCACAGCTTTTCCCCCAAATGTTAAAAAAAGAGAAAGAAAAAAAAAAATTGGGCAGAGCACAGAGGCTCACACCTATAATCCCAGCACTTCAGGAGACCAAGGTGGGAGGATCACTTGAGGCCAGGAGTTCGAGACCAGGCTCGTCTCAAGCAGTGAGACCCTATATCTACAGAAACTGAAAAGAAAAAAAAAAAAAATAGCCAGGTGTGGTTAGCACATGCCTGTAGTACCAGATCCCAGCTACTTGGGAGGCTGAGGCAGGAAGATAACGTAAGGCCAGGAGGTCGAGGCTGCAGTGAGCTATGATCACACCACTGTACTCCAGCCTGGATGATAGAGCAAGATCTCATCTCAGAAAAATTAAAAATAAAAAAGAAGTCAAAATCAATGTTTCTAATCCAAAGAATCAAAACTAGGTTCATCATAAACTAGCTTTGCTGCAAAACTACAAAAGAAAGTATTAAAACTAAGACATAACACACTGGAAGCAAAGCTAGTTAACACATTCCTGTTGAATCACAAGTTTGCTATTTTAAGAACATGGCTCTGAAATCTTATAATATTGGTTTGGTTATTTTAAAATTTTTAAAAACAGAATGATTAAGTTCCTTTCAAAGTGAAGAATATCGATAGAAGCATTTTAGTTTTATTTGCTTTTAGAATAAAAAGGAGTGTATCCATCCATTTGTTATTTAATTTGGTACCAATCAGATGACCTTAAAATAAAATTTAGAGCCACGGAGAGCAGCACTAAGTTTAACTGACCTCAATACATTTTTAGATGATGCTTCCCAGTTATTTGTTATTTTCTCTTATTGGGTTTTCCAGTCTAGGGCAGGTACACAAGAAACTTACAGTCTATGTAGTACTCCTAGTCAGTTTCACTCTGCAGATGGCACAGTGGAGAAATACCTTCTGTACAGCACCATGTACAATTTCTTCTGCAGCTGTCAGCACCTAGGGGAAAGTGCGCTGTTAAACAGTTGCTGCGTTCCACCTCAGAAGTGGCTGCAATTCGGTGTTGGGTGAAGTGACTCCTGTACATATATACAGGGATGAAAAGTACTATAGAAAATGAAAATATATAAGAACAAAAGTGGCTGTCTGAAAACTTTGCCACAGCAAAACAGAATACATCACTCAGTCACAAGAGACCTATGCAGATGGGCTCTCATTCACTTAAAAATTGAACGCTAAGAATGATTGCAGGAAAGGTAGAAATACAGTTACTCAATTCACAACATAACTATAAACCAAATGTTAAAACATATATGTTAAAAAATAAAACCCAAATACTTATATTGATTTATAACATTATTTCTACAGTAATTTACCTAAAACCAGGCACACATATACAACAAGATTGTTTATTCTGCTCAGCTAATGGTTTTGGTTCAGATGAAAATTCAAGGGTGAAAAAAGCAAAATAGGTAAGCTATCAAAACTGAAGCACAAGTACAACAAAAATATCTAAAAAGAATTTTTTAGAAAGCCATTCTGAAATTCTAAATTACATTATAGTTAAAAAACTTTATAAAATAATTAGTCATCAACAACTACTGATGTTTTATAAAAAGACAACTTTTTTCCTCCAAAATGAAATTAAGTTAGATTCCAAATACATCTTCATCCTTAGCCCATATAAACAATGAGTCAACCAAGTTTAAGATTACTTTAGTTCATTAGTACAGAAAATTATTACTACATTCTGCTTTAACTACACCAACCTGTCTACATAATTTATCTTTGATGGAATCAGAAAATCAAATTCAATTATTATTCTCTGAGAAATAGCACTGAATCACAAGGCTGTAAGGTACTAGCCAATCCCCTAGCTCTAGGCACAGCTACTATGTATATGCTACCCTGAAGAGGTAACTTTACATTATTAAAAATATTCACACCTAGATTTCTTTCTGAAACAGATTGAGGGTGCTTTGTGACAAAGTCCAACAAACCTGACCAATAAAAAACATACCGTAAGTCAAACTTTTCTGAATCTCGCTTTCTAATTACACGGAATTTATTTACTTTCGCATATACTAAGTAGAGTTAGAGAGAGCTGACAGCTTCCTTTCAGCTTTCTTAAATTCTTTCTAGAATAAAGCATAGTGTAAATATATATTATTTTCTTAAGTGACAAGAGATGGCTCTTTATTTAAAAAGACATAGAACAGAGATGTCCAATCTCGTGTTCACATATCAAATTTAAGGAATCTAGGAATTCTAGGAAATTGTATACTAAAATAAAAATATATGCATCCATACTCACATTTTTTAGGGGAAATGGGCCATAAGACTTTGTTAGGTTTTTAAAGGGCTCTGTGACTTCTCATGAAGTTTAAGAAACTTTGATAAATTACACTCAAGAAATCCAACTGAATAAGCAGAACTAATCCTAAATTAAATGTGTAAATGAGCATTCTTTCTTCTCATGTAAAACGAATAATAGTAACTTGAAGGGATATTCCAACTACAAAATGAAATAATGCATACCAGACACATGATATAACACCTGGCCTATTATTAACAGTAATAGTAATAATAGCTCAAAAGAGCTCCTCAAATAACTATGCGATTCCACCTTTGTTTACTGCTACATAATTTCATAATATTAATTTTTATTTAGCCACGCCTTCTAAAATAGATCATTATCACAAACTATACATTTTTGCATTATTTTCAAAATAAAAATGTTAAGTACAAGTTTTAGAATTCTGCTACATACCTCTGGAGTCTGCATTTCTCAAAAAGCCACACTGGTCCCTTCTCACACACTGTACTTACTTGGGATAGAGTCGGATATAGTAACTATTTGGCTTTAATTTTTTATGTAAATAATGTCATTTCATTTATCAGTCTTTTATTTATTTAATAGTATACAAACAAAACATCTAAATTTGAAGACTAGCAAGGGGTCACATTTTTTAAAAAAAGTAATGCACATAATACTTTTATTTTTATAAATCATTTTCTCTACTTCTAGGTATTTTTCTGTAGATATAAAGATACAATAACTATTCATACATACATATCCTTCAAAAAGAAAAAGATTATTCTCACCTTTAAAATAATTCACAATATTACAAACAGTATTACAAAACTCCCCAAGATTACGGTGACTTAAATACTCATCTAAAAAATGACAAGTGAATTCTTAACAAAACTTAAAGATACTCAGTGACGAAAAAAGACTTGCTAATACATATGAAATAACAGCATACAACAACTATACAAGTGGTTCCTAACCACTTCAAATGTAAAAAGAGTGTTTTCTATTCTTCTCATAGAAGTTACATTTTATGTATTCACACAGTAAAAAAATATATAGCAGTAGGTTTTATGTAAAAAAGCAAAGAAGTAAAGAGAAGCATAGTTTAGCATTCGGAGTACTGTAGTGAAAAGGATGTGAGTAGAACAGAGTTCATTAAGAACCACGAAGAGAAGGAGAATAGGTACAGGACCAATTATGTTAAGGAATTTTCAAATCTTTGACCCCAAGAGTGGCATTTAGATAAGTATTTTATGAAAAGTAATTCTAACAGCATAGAAAATAAATTAGAGTTATAGATGATTCTACTGGGGTGATGATAATGGGAATATACAATTAGAAATAATAAGAGTGATAAAAATTAAAATTATAGTATGTAAAACACTGGAAGAGTAAAAAATGTAAGATAAGTCAAATATATTATCTAAAGATCGAATCTAATAACCAGAATTCATTAATTCATTTATTCAATCAACACCAAAAATTCATTGTTTCTTATGGGTCAGGACTATTTTAGGCATTAAGTAAAGTGCTGAATAAAGAAGTCAATGACCTGCCCTCTTGAAAATCATGTTAATAGAAGTGATATAATAAACTATTAAATATATAATTCAACATATACAAATTAGTGTATAAACCAAAAATAAAGCAAGTGATAGGAATAAAACAAATATACTATTTTAAGTGTATTCAGAGAACACTGAGGAAGCAGCATTTAAAAGAAGAATGAAATGAAGTGAGTGTACTATCTGGGGTTTTAGAACACTGCATACAGATAGATGGCAGATGGTAGAGTAAGGGCAAAGCCTTGAGACAGGAACATGTGATCAAAAACCTAACCTGCAGTCAGATCATCTCGGGCTTTCTAAGCCATAATAAGGACTTCAGGTTTGTTTTTATTTTTACTGTTTTAGAAAGCCGCTACAGCATTTTGAGTGAGGTAGAGCTGTAGTGAAACGAACTTCACTGTAGCTACGAAGAATAAAACTACTAGGCAAGACTGGTAAAATGTACATAATTAGATAACAGGTGGCACTTTTCCCATTGCGCCTCGGGGCTGGCAATTAGAACCCAAGACTAAAAACAAAGGCATCTATCAAGTATTTTATATTTGGAAGACAGACTTAAACAAGTGAGAGCCAACTCCACCTCCATAACTTAAATCTCTTTACCTTCCTCAGTTCCTTCTTATCCCAGAAGTGCCTTCTTCTGCTCCCCATCATGAGGCAATCATCAGAGTTTGCTTCACTGACTAAATGTAGGTGAATAGTGCTGTTGCTGAGAGTCCAAATCAAGGGAGAGTTCATCTAAAAGATTAGCAAGAAGGGAAGACTTCTTGCTAATCACCTCTCAGCTGGACCTCTGCTTGTGTGTTAGACTTGTATATTATCTCACACCCATTTCCCATCTCTGTGCCTATTTGAAGAGACAGAGAAAAGACATGGAGTTGGAAGACAAGGTACAGATAATTGGGATTCCCTCTCTGCAAAAGCAAAGAGTGTAGTGAGTGTGAAAGTAGCTGAACTTGAGCCTCCAGTTGATGGGGATTCAAGCAGCTAGAGGTTGTGAATATACTAGAGAGATAAAAACTGAAAAAGAGTAGAAAAAGACAATCCAGAAATGGTTGCTATGACACTCCAAAAACATCTCCCGCACCCCCCACCAACTTTTTGTACACGTGCTTCATCAGAGAGCTAGTATTCATCTCCCTGTCTTCATAGGAGGAGGACTAGGCTGGGCCTGGTGGCTCAAACCTGTAATCCCAGCACTTTGCAGGGTTGAGGCGGGCAGATCACTTGAGGCCAGGGTTCAAGACCAGTCTGGCCTACATGGTGAAACTTCGTTTCTATTACAAATACAAGTAACTGGCTGGGCATGGTGGTGTGCCCCTGTAATTCCAGCTTCTCGGGAGGCTGAGGCAGATGAATTGCTTGAACCTGGGAAGCAGAGGCTGCACTGAGCCCAGATCATACCATTGCACTCCAGCCTGGGTGACGGAGTGCGACTCTGTCTCAAAAAAGGAAGGAAGGAAGGAAGGAAGGAAGGAAGGAAGGAAGGAAGGAAGGAGGGAGGGAGGGAGGGAGGGAGGGAGGGAGGGAGGGAGGTTGGGAGGGAAGGAAAGGAGGGAGGGAAGAAAAGGAGGGAGGGAGGGAGGGAGAAGAAAGGTTTAGTCAGTGTGAGGGAGTGGAGCAGAAGCAGAAAAAGAGGGAACAAAAGCTACTACTTACATTAGAAAGCCTTTTCTCTTTCTACCTTTCCCCTTACTTCATCAACACACAGAAGAAGAAACAGGTGTATGAATGAAAAAACAGATCATTCTCCACTCACTGGATTGAGCAAAGGGAATGACTAGACTTCAACCTCTTCCAACACTCTATAATCTCCTAGAAAAGTCTCCTAGAAAAGTCCAAGTCACACTGAGTAAAAGAAGAGAAACTGAGTTTTAAGTTGGCTATGAGACGAAAATTCAAGTTAAATGGACTTCACTACATTAAAGCCAGATTAAACTGAAGTGCCCAGAAATCTATAACATCATCTTGAGTTGAGTAAAAGAAACAAAAAAGAGTGATTTGACTAATCATAAACAAAAATGGTCACATTGGAGAAAGAACAAACAAACAAACAAACCACTGAATGTTCCAGTTCCCACTTAATACTCCATCCCAATTCATACTGTGCTATAAAATGGTTAGTACCAATGAGGTAGTGATTTTGACTACTGATTTCTCTAAAACATTCTATGATTACCAGGGTAAATACAATTATCGAGTTTTTATTTCTTATTATTATGAACAACCAGCAGTTACCTAACTATGGCTATTATGCAGAGAATTTCTTAGTATTTTCCTTGTGTATAAAAGCTACAGAAATATTTGTCCATTTGTAAATAATAATATCAAGCAATTAAGTAACATGAATATATTTTGTGCATTTGTGGAAAATACTAGGTATTACAGAGGCTAAAAAGTAATATCTCCTAAATAAGACACCAAACTTAGAAGCTTGTAGATCAAAAAGGCTCTACAGAAGGAAATACTAAAAAATAAAGAAAAAAGAGTTTAGAAGGATTCTTGCCTTAAGGAACACTTTTCAATATTCATGTTTCAGTAACCTAAAGTACAATTTCAGGGAATATTTTCCTCTGACTCATAGTTTAATAACAGGATCTTCCCCTAAATGGAATCATGCTCTCTCCAGGCATTTAATAGTTAAATTAATATTTAATGGGCATTCTCTTAAATCAGGCACTTCCTTTTAAATAAATTAAGGTATCAGTATTTTGTGTGATTAAATTATGCCTGGCCTTGTCTCTTTTTAAATGTCACACTTTTGAGAATACAGAATCCTATTACACTGATGTTTATAACTGTTCATGTAATGTTCTCATTCATTTAACAATCACTCATCATCCTAAATTATGACATGTATATTCAACACATATTTTATCAGTCATTCCCTCTCAGAAGCACAACATACTGAAGAGAAAGTAATGTGAGTCAAAACTACAAAACTAAGTTCTAAATTTATGCCTTTTTCCTACTCTACTTTCTCACAGGATGTAAAAAGAAATATCAGTCACAAGTAAGTTGAAAAGTGTAAGAAAAATCATGGAAACTCAATTCATCCAAACTAACACGTTAATTCACTGTTAGTTAATAATATCAACTTACATAACTTGACAAAAATCAAGTTGTGATGAAATACGTCTAAGCGTTCCTAGCTTAAGTCATATTTAATTCAACAAGTTATTACTTATGTCAACCAGGAATAAATAATCTGCTCCTATAATTTGTTATCAAAAATTATTGAGGTTAGTTCTAAGACTTACCACATTAACATTTTTTACAATTGTGCAAAAAGTGGTTGTTCTAACACCAAAAACTGGAAAAAGTTTGGTATAAAACTAACAAAATATGTTCATGATCTATGTGAGTAGAACCACAATACTCCAATGAAAGAAATCAAAGACAATCTAAGTAAATGACCTATTCCATGTACTCAGAGAGGAAGACTCGTTGTTAAGATGTCAGATCTTCCCAACTTGATCTATAGATGCAGTGCAATACCTGTCAAAGTCCCAGCAAGTTACTTTGCAGGTATCTATGAACTGATTCTAAAGATTTATACAAAAAAGCAAAAGGCACAGAATATTAAAGGAAAAAAACAAAGCTATAAGACTAACAGTATCCAACTTCAAAACTTTATAAAACTATAGTAATCAAGAGAGTGTGGTAATGGTAAAATAACAGACAAATTGATCAATGAAACAGAAATTAAGAAAGCCCAGAAAAAAACCCACATCAACATAGTCAACTGATTTTTCACTAAGGGAGGAAGTAATTCAATAGAGTAATCATGGTTTGTTTCAACAAATAGTGCTGGAACAACTGGACATCCACATGAAAAAAAATAAAAAATAAAACTAATCTAAATATAAATCACAAACCTTTCACAAAAATTAACTCAAAGTGTATCAAAAATAAAACTATACAACTCCTAGAGGACAAGAGAGGAGAAAATCAGGGTGACTTTGTGCTTAACAACGACATTTTAGATACAACACCAAAAGCAGATCCATGTAAGAACAAAATTGATCAGTTGGACGTCATTAAAATGAAAACTTCTGCTTTATAGAAAACACTATTAAAAGAATGAAAAGATAAGCCACAGATAAGGAAAAACACAGACCTCATAAAGTACTAGTATCCAAAATATTAGAAAAATCACTTATAATTCAACAATTAGAAAATAACACAATTTAAATATGGGCAAAATGTCTTTAAAAGACACCTCATTAAACAGACGAAATTATGTGAAACAAGCATATGAAAAGATGCTCAATATCTTATGTATATTAGACTGTCATAATAAAGTACTACAAAACGGGTGGCTTAAGTACTGGAGGTTTAAGAAGGAATAAGATGTTGTTAGGGGTGATTCCTTTTGAGGGATGTATCTTTCCAAGCCTCTCTCCTTGGCTTGTAGATGGCAGTCCATGTTCCTGTGGCATTCTCTCTGTGTACATATCTCTGTATACATTTCTCTTTTTATAAGGACACCAGTCATAATCTATTAAAACTTACCATAATAACCTTTCCTTTACTTGATTACATCTCCAAATAAGGTCACATTCTGAGGTACTGGGGTTTTAGACTTTAACACGTCAATTTTGTGGGGATACAGTATCTCCTTAGGGAAGTGCAAATTCAAACAACAATGAGATACCATTACACACCTATTAGAATAGCTAAAATCCAAAACACTGACATCACCATATACTGGTGAGGTGAAGGAACAATAGGAAGGAATTGATGGTGGGAATGCAAAATAGTTGAATCACTTTGTTTTTTTAGGTTTTTGACACAGTCTCACCCTGTTGCCCAGGCTTGAGTGCAGGCTGCTCACTGCAGCTTCTACATCCCGCCCACACGATCGCAAGTGATCCTCCCACCTCAGCCTCCCAAGCAGTGGGGACTACAGGCACATGCTACCATGACTGGCTAATTTTTTTTTTGTATTTTCTGCAGAAACGGGGTTTTGCCATGATGCCCAGACTGGTCCTGGACTCCTGAGCTCAAGCTATCTGTCCATCTCTGCTTCCCAAAGTGCTGGGATTACAGGCATGAGCCACTGTGCTTGGTCCACTACAGCCATTTTGGAAGACAGTTTAACTGTTTTTTACAAAACTAAGCATATTTTTAACATGCTCCTGGTATTTACAAAAATGAATTAACAACTTATGCCTACATGAAAACCAGCAAACAAAAGTTTATACCCGCTTTATTAAGGACTGCCCAAACTTGGAAGCAAAGATGTCCTACATACAGGTGGATGGATAAACAAATGGTGATACATCTCTACAATGGAATATTATTTAGTGATAAAAAGACATGAGCTAACATGCCATAAAAAGACAGAGAGGAACATTAAATGCATCTTGTTAAATGAAAAAAAAAAATTCGATCTAAAAAGGCTACCTACTGTATGATTACAACTAAATGATGATCTGGAAAAAGCAAAACAACAGAGACAGTAAATGATAGTGGTTACCAAGGGTGACTCAGAGGGAAAAAAGGAGGAATGGACAAGTAAAAAACAGGGAGATTTTGTTTTTACAAATGTATAATGACATTTACCCATAAGTACATGTCATTAAATATTTGTAAAAACATATAAAATGTATAACATAATGAGTGAATACCAAGATATATCATAGACTTCAGTTAATAAGCATGTCTCCATTTTGGCTTATCAATTATAACAACTGTACTGCACTAACTGTTCAAACTCGGAAGCAAAGATGTCCTTCAAGACAGGTGGATGGCTAAACAAAGTGGATAATAATAAGTTGTTAATAATAAGACAAACTGTGTTAGGAGCAGAGGGAGTCTGGGCAAAAAGAAATACATGGCAACACCCTGGACTTTCTGCTAAATTTTTTCTATAAACTTAAAACTGCTCTAAAAATAGTCTATTAATTAAAGAAAAGTAGTTATTCTACTAAGAGGGTCAGGAAGTAAAGGAATTAGGATAATTACATGGAAATAGAAGTAAACTAAAAAATTTAAGTGCAAATGGTGACAATATTGTTTTTTCAGTAACAGTCAATAATCCATAACATAATGTATGACAAGCTATGACATAAAAGTATAATTTCTATATAGGAAAGTTATTTTTTGAAAAAAGGTTTAGATAGGCCATTTTGCAACATTTAACAAAATGCTATTTACATTTCAGAAAGCCAGATAATGCCTTAGATATAATAATATTGATATGTAAGGTTTTATTATTTTAAATATTCATACCATACTTACTTTAATCATTCGAAAATTCTAGCCTATATAATTATATTAGGATGGAACTAGGTAATATTATTATTTAAGCAAAGTAAAACAGAAAATTTTGATTAGAAGAACACAAGGATAATTTCCCCTCCTTGCCTACATATCAGGCACCTCACTTGGATGCAAAAGAAAACTTATAGGGAGAAGATAATTTTATATTAACTTGGAGATAAATTTTCAAGAAGAAAGAAGTAGTTTTACACCCTTTAAAGTTTAAAAAAAAGTAGTTATTATTTCTCTGAAGTATGTAGATTCATCCATACTCCTGGTACTATCACTACTCTATATAATGTTATTTAATTGTCCTTTGCCACTTCTATGACTATAATGCATCTTTCCTTAAAAAAAGAAATAATAATAAATTTTAGAAAAATATAAAATATACTGGTGGCCGCATTAAAGAGTATAAAGTCCGTTTAGAATCTAACAAATGTGGAATTTATTCTTACTGTCATCATTTATTGGATACTGGTTACTATAACTCTGGGAATGTTATTTAACCATTATTTTGGAAAATGGGATAACTGCAAAGGTTAATGCCATTCTAATATGATGTAGACAGGTTTTTTACATGAGATCCTCTTATTATTAATTGTTGACATTTACAAATCTAAATATCCATAAATGATATTCAAGATAGATTCTGTAACAAATATACATGGAATAATATCCAACAATAACAAAGAATAAAAACCTGTCATTTGTAGCAACATGGATGGAACTGGTAGTCATTAAGTGAAATAAGCCAAGCACAGAAAGACAAATATTGCATGTTCTCACTGATATGTGAGAGCTAAAACTGGATCTCATGGAGACCGAGGGTAGACTGCTGGTTATCAGAGGCTGGGAAGGGTTGAGTTGGGGGATAAAAAGAGGTTGATTAGTGGGTACAAATATACAGTTTGATAGTGTTTAATATCAGTACAGTGACTTTAATAACCTTTTGTATATTTCAAATTAGTTGTAAAAGAATAGTTTGAGTATTTCTAGCATAAAGCAAAGATAAATATTTAAGGGGATGAATATCCTAATTACACTGATGTGATATTTAAAAATTATGCAAAATTACAATAATTTAATACATTTTGTATAATTTGTAAATATGTACATCTACAATACGTACATATTGACAATATGTACAACTACTATGTATCAACTGAAATATAATGTTTAAAGACAGATCATATACCAAACTTATAACATGACTCTGAGACTATCTCCCTACTTTAAGGATGTCTGAGAGGCGAATGAATTTTTTAGAACTCTTTAAAAATGTCTATAACATGATTTGTCATATTTAATAATACATGCCTTTAAATAATTCTCTCAAAGGAAAAAGATTATAGCTTGATCTACCAAAAAGTTGTAGAAATGTATTACTGAAATCAGTAATTGTATAAATTTAGTAAAATGAAGGTTTTATTGAGTAAGAAAATATAAATTTCCTTTCTGCCTATGTCACATAAAGAAACTGTCAAACAAAGTGGTGTTCTATAACTTCCTGAGGCTTTGGGGGATAAAAATCAAGTAACAGCAGTCTTCTTCAAGTAATAGAAAAAATTAGCTTCAGGGATAAAACTGCCCATTTTGAGGTTTTATCTAATTTTTAATATTTGATAACTCCACTAGTTGCCTATACTATAATAGAATCTATCAGATTTTGTATAAAATTCTATTAGTCTAACGTGGTAGTTGTAAGGACAGACTTTGAAGATGGAATATAAGGAAATCTCATCCCTGTCTCCAATTGTATAGATATTAGAAATATATATATATACTTACACACATACACATATATATACCAGACACATACATTTACATATATAAAGGAATACACACATACAATGTGGGCTAATTAATCTTTTTGCCATCTCTGCCTCATATATTTATTGTGTGAATTAATTCAACTGACACATGAAAAGCATGTAGTTTCAACCATCTCTGGCTCGCAGTAAATTTCACCTAACTATTATTATTATTACTGCTGCTGCTTTTACTAATGTTAAATTTAGTATACTAACATGTCCAGTGTCCTGAAGAATATGACTACGAAATGCTCTTTTACAGCAGAAGACAATATGGTGCAGGGTCGGGGGATGGTTTCGAGATGAAACTGTTCTACCTCAGAACATCAGGCATTAGTTGGATTCTCACAAGAAGCGCGCAACCTAGATCCCCCGGATACTCAGTTCATAACAGGGTTTCTGTCCCGAGAGAATCTAATGCCACCGCTGATCTGACAGGAGGCAGAGCTCAGGTGGTAATGCTTGCTAGCCTAGCAGCTCACCTCCTGCTGTGTGGCCCAGTTCTTAACCAGACTGGACTGGAGCAGAGTAGAGGACCCTGCTCTATTACTTGAATAAGCTGAATAAGTTTGAGGACTACTGACACTGAAACATAACAAGCATAATATTTTAAAATATACTTGGAATTTTTAGAGGATGTAGAAGAATTGAGAGTACAAAAGTATCTTTTGTCACTAAATACTTTGAACTCTCTTGATTTTGAAATCCATTTGCATGTCACATAAGATTCGTGAGTAGAGATAATAGAAATGCATCCTACCACAAACCTTTATTCTTTAACAGCAGCAGCTGACACAGGAGAATAATTTCCTGCTTCACTGTGCTGACAGCACATCGTCTAAATTCAGAAATTATATCCTCAGCAGGAAGGCAATAGGTTTCTATCTACACTAAAGAAAGAGAATAGAAAAATTACACAAAATAGAGGTGACTTATTATTATAAAAAATCAAATGGTATTGAACAGTTTCTTTTAAACTGGTGAAATGACACACTAAATATACTAAATTTACATTTAAATTTCAAGTATTTGTCTAGAATGTTTCCTAAAGAAATAGAAGTTTTGTCTATTTATAACATTTGATACTTCCAAGCAAATACTATACTTCTCTTACTGTCCAATTTTTAAACAACAAAAAAAATTTCTAATGAGATCAACTCTAATGTATTAGTTTTCTGATTTTAATCATTCCTAGTGTGTTAGAACACTGTGTCCTAGTTCAGTCAGTTAATGCCAATTCTTTAAAAAAAATATTTAGGAGAATGGTGTTAAGTGATAATCGTTTATATTAAAGTTTTGTTCTGTTGCCAGAAAAATTATTCTTCACTCAATAAATTATAATCTCCATGTTTTGTGTATGCTGCATATTTATAAGCTGCTAGGTTTTTGTTTTAGTTATATGAAAATCTAGTGACTTGCCTTACTGGAAGTCATTTTTTAGGTGTCATATTAGTTTAAGTAACTTACATGTCATGAAGAAGTATGCATTATAGGCTTCTGGTCCATACTGATAAAGTAAAAGTATACCAAGACCTCAGGTTCTACAAGCAGTTCCTGGATTCAAATCTTTTTATCACTTACTAGCCATGTGAAATTGGTCAGTTACTTATTATGCTTCCTCATTTGTATAATAAGCATAATAATAGTATCTATCTAATGGGATTGGTTTAAGTATTAAATGAAAATCTATATAAAAGCACTTAGAAAAAGTCCAGCATATGGTAAGGCACTCCAGAAATGCTAGCTAGCTGTTGTTTTTGCTGCTAAGCATGGCAAATGAGCACACATACTAAACTTCACTACTTTCTGAAACATCACTAAAATGACAAAATAGTATAAAATCAGAAGGGTAAGAAGAACGATGAGGAAAACAACAGCAAACAAGAAATTCAACATTGTTTTGGAAAATGAAAAACTGAAGCAGAATAACTAGGGATACACTCCGCACAGGAGAGAAAGCTGAAAACTAGGTAATAGAAATTGTTAATATCAACAGCAAGATAACTTGCCTAATGAAACCCCAAAAAGACAGCAATAATGTTAGTGCTGAATACCGAGGGAAACTTTAAAGATCTATATAGAGAACATTTTGCCACATAGGTTTATTATCCTACTCTACATATTCCCTTTTACCCCCTAGAAGTTCAGAATATTAGCTATCTTGACCCGGAAATGTTCCTAAACTACAATTAACAGGTAAAACACAGGTAAGAGTCAAGGTGCAAGGTTAAATTGGACTGAAGTGGTTCCTAAATGTTAGCAGGCAGATATATACCACGCGGAAAGAATATCTGAAAATCCAGTAGTAAAAGTTTAAGAACTCGGATAACAGACATACAGCTACCATCATACAGAATCCCCAGCTTTTTGCCTGATCACAATAATGAAGCTACCTAAGCAACAAGTCTTGCCACCAGACACACAGCTTTCAACCAAATCTGTAGCACCACATTAAGCCAAAGCTTTGACAAAAAGTCTCCAACACTAAAGACTAAAATCAAAATAAATAAGTAAAGATACTCAAAGGAAATAAATCACAAAGAGCAGAACTAACCTTAAGACAAAACAATTAACATCTTCACACACATTAGAATTGATAGTTACAGCCATAAAATAAGAACAACGTGTCACGTAAAAAAAAATTATAATGGGGTGGGGGAAGGAAAATCAATCAGAGAAACAGTAAGAACTTTTAGAAAATGAAAATAACTGAAACAAAATATTCAATGAAAGAAAAACCTTAGTAAGTCTCTAAATAACAATTTAAATTTTTTTAAATGAAAAAAGAGAGAGAAAATAAGAAAATTAGATGACAAATCCAGCTGAACATATGACCTATGACCAGTGATAGAGAATATAGTAAAATGAGATAATAGAAAAGAATGCCTTCATAATTCTGAAGCAAAATTATTTTCAGCCTACAATTATATATATAAGCTTATATTCAATTAAATGTAAGAATGATGACATATTTAAGTATGCAAGCTTCTATGACTCCTTTATCAGGATGCATCTGAAAAATATATTGCTAAAAAACAAAGGATTAAAAAAAAGTAGAAGCAAGCATGGGATTCAGGAAATAAAGGATCTAGCAGTGTAAAAACAGCAGAAGCTCCAGCATAAGCCCAAGTATAGGCTTTATGAGAGTTTTCAGAGATTTATTCTGTTTACATCCCAAAACTCAAATATCTTTAGACCTAAAAAAGCCTTCATCTAGTGGTTTTTAGATTGTATCAGAACTACGTTCTTCTAGTCTTACATATAAAACCTCAACTCTGTGAAGTATGCACTATTATTTTCATCATTTTACAGATGAGAAAATAAAGGTACAACAAGACAAGTTAGTAGGTGGCAGTGGAAATTTTAACCCTGGCAATTTAGTTCCAGAACTCATGGTCCTTAGTGATTTGCTCTACTGTATGCATTATAAACCTATTGAACACAACATATTCTCTTTAATTATTTGGAAAACATTTCAGAAACTCACAGGGCACGACATACATAACTTCACCATTTCATAAAAATTGTGTATCTTACAAACCACAGTACTTCAGATTTGACGAACTGGTAGTTAATGGTAGTTAACAGCATAATAGCACTTACAAGGTATCAAGCACTATTCCAATTGCTTATATATATACACTAATTCAATCCTCACAACAATCCCATGAGGTGGGTACAGTTATTATCTTTACTTTAAACATGAGAAAATGGAAGCACAGGTTAAGTAGATTGCTGGAGTTCATGTAGATACTAAGTGGCAGAAAAATGATTCAAACTTCAAGAGCAAGTTTGGCCCCAGAGACTGAGTTTTTAAATATCATACAGTACTGCTAAAGGTTTTATATACACCATCACTAGTTACTGCTCCTTCCAATAGACAAATTAACTCATCCATTTTTATATCAAGAAATTGTAAAACAGAGATATCAAGGAACTTTTACAAAATTCACAGAGTTTGCAAGAGACAAAACAGAAATTGAAAGCCAGTTCTGCCTCACTTCAAAGCCTTTGAAATTGGCAATAACCAATGCTATTTTATTATATAATATATAAACAATATGGTTAGGGACTTTTTTAGTTGTAAAAATATGTCCCACTGGTATGTCTGGTTTAGCGTTTCTATGAGATAAACAGATACACTTAAACCTTTAAGTACTCTACCCAAATTTTAAATGCATTTATGGAAATCTTTCTACAATGTATCACACATATACCTAACTTCTTAAAATGTAATGAATACAATTCAAACATATCTTGACGAATCAGGTTCATCACTGTGATAAGCAGTAATGACACTGTGTGGGAAAGTAGCTACAGGTGTAGAGCGTACAAGATAAAATTTAAGAGCTATTGAAGTTAACAGGAGTCCTGTAAATTTGAAAAAGACCATGCTGAGAGAATTCACTTTTGTAGTTGGTCTTTGTCTCAGAAAAAAACAACAACAACGACAAAAAAAAAAACACAGTATCTGCTTGACTTTGCTTTCTATCTACTCTCACTGTACTTTTAGACTCCTGCACTATTGTAAGAACAAAATGTTACCCTTTTTGAAATCTAGGTAGCTATTTGAGTTATCATCAGCCCTCAAAAGAGACCCTGTGGAACTATCCTACGACTTATGGATTTCTGGTATCTTACAGTGCCTAGAGGTTTGTTAATCACTCATCCCATCCTTCAAATCACAAAGGCATTCTATCTTGTCCCTCAGCTGGCTCTTTTCTGTTCTCTTGTATATCCACTGCTGTCCCAGCGTATTCCTAACTTCCACAGTCCACCACTCTCTTTCCTTTTGTTTCTTTCACCATGTTTCATTTTGCGTATCCAGTCTGTCATTTCTTGGCTTCCAGATCAAAAGACTAAAAATTTAGTGTGATATGATAGCCAAAAAGTGGCAAGAAACTTGATAGACAAGAAAAAGGTGAACCATGAATTCACTTATTTTTGTAATCTAGCAATGAGCACTGTGCCATAGTATAGACTAAGTGATATAGTATAGACTAAGTGATACTGTGTGGAATTGAACTAACTACATAAAATACACACAAATCACCAACAAATGGATAAGCTAACACCAGTACCACCACATTCTCTCATTCATTAGTTTTCTTTTTAATCTTCTTTAATCTTTGATTAGTGCTGAAAATGTGACAAAAGAAAAAAGAAGCAAGAGAATGCAAACTGAATGGCATTCTTAAATAAATACATTACATGGGAGGCTGAGGTGGGTGGATCACAAGGTCAGGAGATCAAGACCATCCTGGCCAACATGGTGAAACCCCGTCTCTATTAAAAATACAAAAATTAGCCGGGCATTTTAGCAGATGCCTGTAGTCCCAGCTACTCGGGAGGCTGAGGCAGGAGAATTGCTTGAACCCAGGAGGCGGAAGTTGCAGTGAGCCGAGATTCGCGCCACTCCAGCCTGGTGACAGTGTGAGACTTGTCTCAAAAAATAAAATAAAATAAAATAATTAATATATTACAAAATAGGCATTCATAAAGAAAAAATATAATGATTTTAAAAAGTGATCTATGTTTGTTTTAAGGGTATTTAAATGAGCAGAAAGAAAATAACATGATGCAATTGAAAGATAGGCAGGATTATGTTTCATGGTAAATGAAGGGATGAAAATACAATTTGGATGCTAAAATTATATGAATGATGAAATATTCCTTCAGGGTCATTGTAAAATAAAAGACTATAAAATGCCTTAGGGAATGAATAACAATACAGCTTAGTAAAATCTTAAAAATGCAATGACGAAGAAGCAGTGTTTAAAGTTACTAAGAGACATTGTACATAAAAACAGTCAAAATTTCTAAGAAAATATCATACTTATTTAGAAGTCTATTAACAAACCATATTATCACTAACTTCAAATTCCAGGTTTAATTTATTATCATCAAATAAGAGTTACCATTAATAATCAACTATACACAGATCGTACTTATCAACATGTGCTCTCTAGTTTGGCTCCAATGATTATAAGTGAGTACCTTGGAAAGTGATTTAACTTTTTGTGCTTCAGTTGTCTATCAATAAGAATAGATCCTTCATAAAGTTTTTGAAAAGACTAAGTAATATATATATACAGTTTGTTGAATATGGCTTTGCAAATAATAAATGTTTATTAGTTAACTATTATTATTATCATTATTATTTTCCTACATCTTCCTTATCATCTATTAGCCTACCTCTCAGCTAATAAGGAAATAAATCCCATAATATGGCCAAGGCTACAGATGCAAAAATCGTAAAACCAAAACTAAAACAACAGATACTAAGAAACAGAACCCACCATAATCTTCTTTCTCACTTGGCATTTCTTATTGAAAATGGCAATTTCTGTCATCAATAAAAATGGTGGAAGCACAGAAGTCATCATAATAAGGAAAATGTTACTATGTTAGAACACAGCAAAAATAAATGCATCTGCCCATTTTTAAAGGCTAAATGCTACTTTTTAAAGTCTTCCTTCAGAAACCAATCCTTAGATAAACATTCCATTTTTCTCCCTCTCTTCTACAAAAAGCTAGAAGCTGAGAATATAGTTAATATCTTCAAAACTACTTGGAAGTACCTTTTACATAGGATAAGCACATAAAATACATGAAAATGCAAGAAATTACTTTCGTTTTCTATAAAAACACTTGCCTTCAATCAAACTTGCCTTTCTCAAAAACTTTCCAAAATGACACCAAATTATAATCCAAAAATCAATACATTAAAGCATATATTTTGAGCTTAAATTTTAAAATCCTATAAAAATAATGTAGAGTATAATCAATTATAATTGTAATTCATGAAAAATGCCTTCAGAAAAAATGTACAGTTTCTCTTATTTGTATTATCCTATAATATTTAGATGACTTGTTTGAATTTTTTTTTTTGAGACAGAGTTTTCCTCTGTTACCCAAGCTGCAATGCAGTGGCACAATCTTTGCTCACTGTAGCCAGGACCTCTTGGGCTCAAACGATCCTCCTACCTCAGCCTCCCAATTAGCTGAGACTGCAGGCATGCATCACCACACCCAAATAATTCTGTTTATTTTTTGTAGAGAGGAGGTCTTGCTATATTACCCAGGCTGGTCTTGAACTCCTGGATTCAAGCGATCCTCCTGACTCAATCTCTCAAACTGCTGGAATTATAGGCATGAGTCACTGCACCCGACTATGTCTTACCTGATTTAAATAGTTTGACAGTGGTTAGAGTAACCCAATCTGGAGAACAATAAGATCACTTTCGTTTTTCATATGGTTATTCTTCTGCACCTGTTTCATTTCTAGTCTTCTGCTTCATTAACTTTCCATTTCCTCAAATATATTAAATCTGAAGTAGTCATCTCAAAATGCTAACGATCTGATAACATTTTAAGCAACTTTTTTCTTGCTCAAGAAAACTAGTTATGCTTTTTAAAACCAGTTTTTTCATTTGGTTATCAACAAAGCTCTCTGAACTACTGTACCTTTATATATATTAACCAATATTACAGTCATTTCTGCCTGTATTCGAACATCTGAAGAGTTTCTTGATATTTACTGTGTGATACCTCCCAACTAAACAAAAATACTGATAGGACTGATAAAGGATAAAATCAAGCAAACGGTAACAATGAAAAGGGAATCATGGGAACTGCTGAGATGTTGGAAAAAGGTAGGCTGATATATTAGGATAGTAAGAGAGATTTAGGTAAAACAGAAAATGTCCATGTTTGTGTTGAGAATCCTAGTACATTTACAGTAGGTTTTTGACACATATTGCTAACTACCCTTTACAATGTAGTAACTGTTATTAGATCTTCTTTCTCAAAATTCCTATCAGATAGTAACTTAGAATTCCATTTCTTTATAACCACAATCATCCAACTACAAAATGAACACTACCTTGGAATTAAGGTACTTATGAGTAAAGAATGTAAACCACATAGAGGCAGTGCTATACAATGTACAACTTGGACTCTGGAGTCAGACAGACTTGAGTACAGATCAACCTTTTTACCAGCTGCATGATTTTGGTCAGCTTACATTATTTCTGAAGCGGTTATATTTATATATTTATATAATATACATTTCCAGAGCAGCTAGGGGAAATAAGAAAATTTTGTAAACAAACAAAAAACCTAACATGCTTTTATGTCTGACAGCATAAGCAAGGTAACCCAGCCAATTCTCCTGCCTGAAACAACTATGTCAGAGAAAAATATTAAAAACACACTCTTCAATGGCATCTGTTAGCTGACCAGAAACTAATAAACCTAAATAAATGCAGGAACCTAAGAGAGTAACCAGAGCATGTAAGGGGACATTTACCTTGAAGGTATTTGATAAACCAAGTTAATCTGACCTTTTGTCTATTGACTTTCGTGTTCCAGGTGGGCAGCCTGATGAGAATCCCGAATAATACTAACTTCAACCAGCTATGCTATCATTGTAAGAGCAAACATGCCCTGATGCTCTGTCAATTCCTAACATAAACACTTAGAATGCAGGAAAAATATCTCTAGGAATTCCTAACTCCAAGTTTGCCTTCAAACAGATTTTCAGCATGAATTCATACCTCATGGCTAAAATAATCTCAAGCTAATAATTTAGTTTCAAGTTGTTCCCAATTATAATTGACAACTAAATGCAAAGCCAAGCCACTCTGAAGGAAACCACCTTTATCCCAGGATTCAAAAAATTCCCTCAGGTAAATTGCTAAAAGAACTTAACAACAAACACTGACCAAACACACAAGGAAGTATGGTGGCAAGAGTGAGAACCAGCAGAAACAACACAGAGCAGAATAATCAGATATAATATTTTAAAGTAGGTATTCTTAACACGTTTCATGTTAAGAGGTTTGAACATGTAACAGTAAAAAATCTGAGAAAGATCAAACAGCACTTCTAGATATAAAAAATATAACTGAAATTAATGAACCTGGTTAAGTGATTTGAATATAGAATATCATAATATATTTTAATTCATTTATTTCCCATTTTCGTCCTCAAAACACAAACATTTTGATTAAATATGAGCAGAAAAACTGAATTATTTAAAAGTCTGATTTATAGTATGCATTTGTGTGTGGCTTATTAAATATTTCTTGACAACAAACCAGACCATTAAAATATTAACAAAAAACAAAGTAGATGTGGATGATACATTATTTCAGAAAACATTCCAAAGTAATTTTTAAAAATTACATGTTTCTTGAAATATTAATTGCTTCCTTTATCCAGAAAATTCTGTGTACCACAGAAAGTAATTAGGTAAACCTATGCATACAAATTATCAAAAACTTCAAAGTGGCATAATCAAAAAAGCAAAAGTGGGCCATTACTGACAAATAATCACACCCAATTTCAACCTCTATAAACTTGAGAGCACAGTCTAAAACAAATTTCTAGTTGAAAAAAATCAGTGCTAGATTGTTTCAAACCTTTACTTCTTCAACAGCATACTATTTCTTAGTTTATATTATGATCTTCACTTTCACTATCATAAACAAAACAAAGCCCAAATAATTTTGAAGTTCTGATTCAACACATACTTAAACAAGGGGCCAGTGCTTTTGCTACATGATAATTCTGTATCTTCCATTTCTGGTTCTTTACTTTAAAGAATCTCTAAAAGTAAATGCTAAGAAAGTTAATAGAAGAAAACCATCTGCTTATTCAAACGAAAATATAAGCTAAGGCCGAATACAGTGGCTCATACCTGTAATCTCAACACTTTGGGAGGCAGAGGAGGGAGGATCACCTGAGGTCAGGCATTCAAGGTCAGCCTGGCCAATATGGTGAAACCCTGTCTGTACTAAAAACACAAAAATTAGCAGAGGGTGGTGGTGGGCGCCTGTCACCCCAGCTACTGGAGAGGCTGAGTCAGGAGAACAGCTTGAATCCAAGAGGCAGGGGTTGCAGTGAGCCATGATTGAACAACTGCACTCCAGCCTGAGTGATGGAGCGAGACTCCACCTCAGAAAATAAATTAAAAAATAAAATTTACATATAAACCATGAAATAATTTTTTAAAAAACTCAATTGAATACAGTAATCTATCCTCACCTGCTGTGGTTATAGTACTAAAATCCTGTCAATGGCAAAATTGCAGTTGTCAGTATGAACATCTCATGAGAAAAGATTAAGAAAATAAAAAGCGCTATCTAGCAACTATATAATACATTTGTGTATATGTGTGTATATGAGTATGCTTATACACATGTATATGTGTGCTGTATGTGTATACATATGTGTACACATGTATAGATGCATATATTTAAAACCAACAGATAAAAGCTGCAGAAGGCAATTGTTCCTAAAACATATAAAGATAAATTACTCTGGTAGGTCAATCATTTCCTGAATTATCCTTCAGTAGTTCATGAAGCACTGCTGTAATACTGTAATGTGCTAAAGCAGAATTTTCCATAAATTTTATATTACACAGATAATTCACCCCTAATAAAGTATTCAAAACCAACCTTTATTAAGTTTAAGATACATCATTTATACTTCCTTTTGTTTAATTTTCCTAAATTCTATGAAACGTTTCTTTCATATATTATAAATATGCCTAAGAAAAGTATTTTTTCTAGTTTAACCTACTGTCCATATATATGCACAGCTGCCTGAATCACAAAGTCTGTTCTCTCTTTCTTTACTATGAACCCACAGACTTCACTTATAGACGGGTGGAGTGGAGAGCAATAATTGGTAACGTGTTATTTTGGTTTACAGATTAAATAATATGAAGTAAAATATTTTGGATTAAAAAATATATATTTATATGATGTTTAATGACACTTTTTCCTGTTACCTAGGATTCAGAAACTAGGAACCAGAAAAGAGAACAAGGAGGTAATAGCATCTTCACATTCTAAAAAGAACTGAAAAAAAATTGAGGCCAGCCTGTCTCTTTTGGAAGTATTCCTCCCCTAAAGAACTGCAAGCCAAGAGCATAATTCCTATATACTGAGAGTACTCACGAGAAGATACTATCTTTTCACTCTGGCTTACATTAATAGATATCAGACTTAATGAGGCTCTCTGTTCTTAAGTGAGTACAAAAAATACTGTATCACATATACCAACAAGCCTACAAATTTATTTTGTTTTATTCTGGCAGAATATTTATAGAGATCAAATATCTTTTGCCAGTAAGACATAGTGATAAAATGCATGATTAGAAAAAAAAAGTCAAAATTGTTATTACATAATTATTTCATTTAAAATATTTTATTAAATCTATAACAACTCATTTTTTCTGCTTATGTGGAAAATAAAATAAATGCTTTTAATAATTGAGTACAGAACAAAAAAATAAAATAGTAGAGTTAAGCCTAAGAGATTTAAATTAAAAAGATAAATGAACTCTATCAACCAGAATAATTTTTACAAACACTAAAATTAGGAAATTCCCAGTTGACAGGCATAAATGTACAGTATCTCAAAATATTTTATAGGCAAACATTGACCATTTTGATAATACATTTTTAAGTACATAACTTCCTTAAGATATAATCCTCAAAGAGATGAATTACTGATTTAGCACAATATTCTAAATGATTCAATATATTTTTATCATCTACAATATGTATACATATATGACCTGATATGGTATACATTTTAAGCTAACTGTGTCCTAACAATTATAGATTTTATTTTTACATAATCTGATGAACAGGTATTATTTAGAACTTTCTTATTCCTCTCACTTCCTTTTATTATTGCATGTACGTAAGGTATAAAATACAATGTTTTGACATGCATATACATAGTGAAATGATTACTACAGTCAGGTAAATTATCCCTTTCCACAGTTACTTTTTTGGTGTGATAAGAGCACGTAAAATCTACTCTCTTGGTATGTTTTAGTATACAACACAATATTAACTATATCCTCATGCTGTATGTTAGATCTCTAGACTTGTTCATCATACACAGCTGCATGTTTATATCTTTTGGCCTACTCTTCCTATTTCCTCTCCCCACCCTGGTAACCACTATTCTATTCTCCACTTCTAAGTATTCTACGTTTTCCTAGATTCCACATACAAACAAGGTCATCCAGTACCTAACTATCTGTGTCTGGCTTTATTTCATTTGGCATAATGTACTCCAGATGCATTCATATTGTTGCAAGTATCAGTACAATATCACCTTTTTTAAGGTTAAACAACATTCCATGATACATATTCATGCTTGTTCTTATACACTCAATTCCCCCAGGTATAAAAACAATTATCCTACTACAATGGATATATTGATACTGATATTTCCTAAATAGAGATTTCCTACAGTGTTTCACATGTTTAACATAAAATTAAACATGAGTCTAGCTTTCCCAATGAATTATCTTTGAAACCGTAAATAGTTTGTGAGCTTAGTCTGGTCAATCCAGTAACTAGGACAGGCTACTTTTTGTCACTCACCAGAAAGAATTTAGTAACTGATTTCACAGGCAACCATATCTTTAGGTTAATTCTTTACCTGTCTAAACATAGCAGAATGCATTTTTGTAGTATTTACTTTTGTTTTTGGTTTCTTCTTTTGGCTTGAATATTTGGTTTTCCTTTAAGGCAAATATTTTGAATATAATCAGAATCATGACAGATGAGATGTGAAATTCAACAGAAAGAGAGAAGGTAAAAATGACTCAGAGATTCCTGTCCTCAGACCCTGAAAAGAGGAAGCTGCAATTAGGATGCAGAAGACTGAGAGAAGTTGATTTGAGGAATTTAAGAGAAAGATCTGAATATTTAAAATCATATTTAATTCTAACATACATGTTAGACATACAAGTGATATAAAGCAGGCAGCTGCATCGTTAGTGTGGCCTTCAGATGAAAGGTCCAGAATGGATACAAACATTTGGTAGTCATCAAAGAACTGATGGTTATTTAAATCCATGACATTGGATCAGATCACCAAGGGAGTAAGCATGGATAGAAAAAAAACGTCCAAGGAAATAAGAAAAAAAAAAAAAAAACAAAGGAAATATAGGACTGCAACCAATGACATAAAGGTGTACCAGGAGCAAAATGAAATGCTGATGGTTATATAAAGAGGAGGACTGAGAACTGACCACTGAATAAAAAGTATAGAAGCTACCAGTGATATTAACAGGAGGAGTTTCATTAGAAGGATGGGTCAAAGCACTAATTGTAATAACTTCAAAAGAGAAATGATAAGAGAGGAATTGGAGATAGCACAAGCATGGGCAACAAGTTTGAAGAATTTCACTGTTGATGGCTTAATTATTGGAATAGGAAGTGGGATAAAAAGAAACACACTTTTTTTTTAAGTGAGAGAAAGAATAGCATATTTGTAGTTAAAAAAAATTTCCAGTAGAGCAGGAAACTGATAATGCAGGAAAAGTGAAGAAAAAATTGCTAAAAGATATCTAAGTAGGTTAAGATGGAATAATGGAATACAGAAAACAAGTAGAGATAGGCCTTTGCTAGGCACATAGACAGTTTATCAAAATAGTAAGACTATTTAGATACTCATATACCTAGGTAGGTAGATCTGGTGGTAGGAGCTTATGAAATGTTTAGAATTCTCTCAGTGAAACACAAAATAATATCATCAATGAAGAGGATGAGAGCTTTTAGAATTATGACATAATTTCATCATATATTGTGTAGCTTTAATTACAAAGAATAGTGAAAAATATTGCAAATGAGAAGGAAACCTGGGTTAATGTGAGAGTTCACACCCAAAACCACACCCTAATATTAATAAAGACAGTGATAACCTTTAGTCATCCCTAATCCAGACTAATATAGACTCATCTTCTATAAACTGACAACATATAATATTACCCTCACTCCAATCAGACTTCACTGTCATCATCTCTACAGATTCTAAAGATGTAAGAATAAATCTATTACTAAAAAGATTAGGTTTATAATATTTAATCATTCTGGAATTAAATGATCTTTAGCAAAGTTTCTCAGTTTCTTTACTTTTTTTCCCATAGCAGGCCGTATTCTTATATATTCAAAGGTGTATCATTCTAAATATAAAAGTGAATTTACGCTATACTATAACAAATATAAAGATTTAATTTTTTCCACAAAGCAAACTAAGAATCAGTATAAACTTATTAAATTTATTGTCCTCCAGGTCACAGTCATGCAAAACAAAATCATACCTATAGTTGATCTTGCAATAGTATTACAGGAAACTTAAGTATTTAGTATGTAACTAATATTTAATTTACTCTATGAGGTATTTAAATATAGCATTAAGTTTATACAATAATTATGACAAAATACAAACAAATAATAAAAAACAATTTTAGCATAATGGCAATCAAGAATATGTGTAATGACTCATGGGAAATATGAATACTTGCCAAAGAATGTAAAGAAATAAACCACGGCCCCTCAAAGATACCTTTAGTAGAATTACACCACCAAAATTTCTTGGATCCTTTATGGAAATTGCAAGAACATGAGTTAAAATGTTTAAGATCTTGACAGAGCCAATTTTTTAAAACTTAAAAAAAATTATTTTCATTTACTTATTTTTCATAAATAATTATACTGCACAATTAAATTATTTTTAAAGATGGGGTCTCACTATATTGCCCAGGCTAGTCCCAAACTCCTGGGCTTAAGCAGTTCTACCATCTCAGCCTCCCAAGTAGCTGGGATGAAAGGTGTGTACCATTGCACTGCACCAGCTAAAGAAAAAATGTTATTAACAGCAAAAAAAAAAAGCCGAAAAATAAGACTTATGAATTATCATCTATATTATTAAACATTTAGCTTCATCATTTAATGCATTATAACTTTCATTTTTGCTAGTAGGAAAAAAAATTCAGAAGTCTTAGTATCCTGAAAAAGATCATGAAAGCCACTATTAAATATTCTATATCCACCTGATTTATTCCTGTTAAATTCCAATAAAGACTCTAATCACTAATTTTTAATGTTTTGTATTTATATACAGAAGGATGGAGAGGCTGTTTAAGTTCATTTTCAAGAGTTATAATACGAATAAACCCATATGTTTCACATGAGATTATTATAGTGTGCTTTAATATTAAAATTCACATCCCTAGTTTTCTTGTCAGCTAAATAGGCAAAAAATAAATAAAAAAAAGCTCTGCATATCTTCAGTGGTATCAGAGAACACTTATTTAGGCTATGCAACAAAAACACCCACAAAGTTGTGGCTGGAAAGAAATCTTACAGTATTTAGAATCTCCATAAACCCCACTAATCAACATAGGTGGTTTGCTGAAAACTCATTCCTATCTGTTAAAATGATGATCACTTATAATTACCACTAAAAATAATAACTGCTATTTTAAACTAGAATGTTTAAAAAATATATACAAAATTATTTATATTAATTACCTGAACGGTGTGAGATGAGGATAGGTCAGAGCTTTAGCATTCTATCACCTGCATTTTTACAATTATGAGAAAAAATAATACTTCAACTTTTAAAAATCCTTATATAAATATTTTCCTTTTTAGGGCCACATTAATGTAATTTATTCTACATTGAAATATCTGCTGGTATTATTAAATTGAACAAGCATAGAAAGAAGATGAAAAGTGATAGGGTTATAATATGCTTATTATATGCAAATATTACGTGACATGCTTTTACAGTTTTCCTTTTTCGTATCTAGACCAATAACCTATAACTATGAAAGAGGTACTGATACCCCATTACGCAGATAAAAAAAACTGGAGGTCCAAGAAGATTAAATGACTGATTAAAATAGTACATGTAGTAAGTGGCAGAGCTGGGATTCAAACTCTGGTCTGATACCACACATTCTCTAGAAGTCTGGTATTCATTGTACTTCCACAGAAAGCATTGAGAAGTACTGAAATGATGTGATAATTCCTTAATAAACTCCACTGTATAATATCCACTGTATATTTTCCTCAGAAATTTTATTATTATACTGAGTACTATATCACAGTTATCTAACTAGAGTTTTAAACCTTAAATGTATAATTCAGCAAATCTTGAGAGAAGAAATTATATATAATTTAAAAAGTGAGAAAATCTTACAGGGCTAAAGAAGGCAACTGAATCATTTTATGTAAACACTCTCAAAGACAGGGCAAAATTTCAAACTATCTTAATGATCTAATGTTAATATGAAAATAGGAAAATAGAAACATATCAAGTTTCTATATATATACAAGTCTGGTCAGGAGAAAAAATAACTTGTTGCATGTCTTCATTTTGCTTAGTTATTGCAGTTTTCCTTTCAATGGCGAAATTTTAATTTGTAGGATTTACGTATGAATTGATAAAAATTTATAACTTATCAAAAATATCATTATCTCCCAGTGATGGACTAATGTGGCAGTTTGATAAATCTTACCTAAACTTTGAATACTCTAATTCTGAACTCAAATTTATATGCAATCTGATGCAAATACAGAATAACAAAATACTATCACAAATACCAGAAAATAAACAGGTTCTTTATTAACTTGACACATCTCAAATAATTTTGGTTTTCACTATTTTATATTCAACATCTGTAAAATGAAGATAAAAATTTCTGCCTACACTGATGTTTTAAGAATTAAAATTCTATAGAAATGTAAGGTCTCTTTAAGCCATAACTGATCAACAGGTAACTTTGAGTTGTATAGTCTTAAGAGTTTAAAGCAAGATCATCACATTTTCCATTAACTGTGATAGAGTCAGTTTAAATGCAAACATGATGAAATTCAGAGTTTGGCTTTTTAAAACAGAATTTGCAAAAGATAATGAATTAAGACAACTGTTACTTGAAACATTTCCCAAACCCCAAATTTCTTCACAATTTTCCTCAAAGAAAATTGTACTTATTCTACATATTTTAAGTAGTCAAAAAATGTTTACATTCTTTACTTACATTACTTATATCTTAAATTTAAATTATCTAAATTATCCCCATTGTACTGCAGTTTCTACTTATTTTTAGTACAGTCTGCTGACTGATTTGAAGGTGCTTCAGTAAAAGGATGAAAGCATAATTTTAAAAATCAAAACTCAACATTATGTCCATAAAAACTGGAATATGAATTTGAAGTTGAACATTCAGTCATAAAATGACATTATTTATTGCAGTTTGCTTTTCAATGGCTTCACTGCTAAGACTCCACAGAACCTCAAAGCTTTTCCTATGCACTTTTTTTTTTAAATAAAAATATTGTGAACAATTCTCAATTACATACTTTACTAAACCATTTTTGGCCATGCTAAATATATTAGCATTATTATTCCTTAACAAAATATACATAATTACTATTTACATTTATAAACCTACTATGTTTTTTAATTCTCACTAATCCTGACAAACTTCAGAGAATAAGTTAATCAGACAGATCTTACGCAGACAGAAGTTGAAAACAGATTTTGAGTAAAGGGTCCGTCAGACTTCTAAGCCCAGCAGCAGGAGACTACATCATAAAAGTAGCAACCTTCCACTGTAAAATTACTAATCCTAGTAATACAGTACATTAAACATGCCATTTCAGATATATGCCAACCTAAACTGCCACATATGGTATATCTAGCTTATTATCACAGTTTGTATTTTCCTATTCTAGTTTTTAAACAAGATGTCAAATACACCAGCATAGCTAAAAAGTTGATAAACCTTTGACAAGAACATATCTTTTCTTAAACAGAATAGATATACACTTCAGAATAATGAATTCAAAATACTACTGTAAAGAAAGCATGGTTGCAAATTTTCAGTTGAGAGGATAAGCTTAAGTACAAAACAGAATATCACTTTAAAGGCAGAAATAGTAAAAGATGTTAAATTCAAATAAATATTATTTTGAAATAACTCAAAATTTTTCTCAAAAAGAAGTGTATCTGACATGTAAAAAAAATGTATGCAACTCTTAGCTAGAGTATTTCTCACTTTAAAAGCAAGTCATAAATCATACCATAATCTAGATATCAATTCTAAGGAAATGGGACTTTTCTTATGCTTCCTTTTTTATATTGAATCAACCTTGAGTTACACAACTGGTATTACTGAATTATGAATAGCACTTAAATAAAGATTGCACAGTGAATATTTTTATTTTAAATCCCCATCTGGTGCTTAATGTCACTTCAGCTGTTCAATTTTTTAATGTTTCTCTACACAAGTAGCCAATAATTGCACAAATCAGTATAAAATGCAAGATAGATTTTTAATCTCATTTTCCAAATGAAAAAACAGTACCATATTTTCAGTCTTTTAAAAATTCATCTGAATTTGATAAGAGTATTCAGATTGATTCTTATGTAAAATAATTATTAATAAATGATGAAATATCTCACTTTATCTCAATAATCAACCAAAATTAAAACAAAATAATTACATAACAGAGAATCCACCAACAAATAAATAGTATGTTTTAATTTTCACTGATATAGCATAACAATGTTTTGACAATATAGCAAACTTAAGTGTTTGAACAGCATCAAATTCACAGACACACATGCATTGTACAAATTACTCATGTTTATCAAATAAGTGTATCTTTTCATATGCCAAGAAATCATGAAAGGCCTACATATTGAATGAATTTAAGAAAAAAGAAATATTTTTTCAAGTATATGATTCTAAACTGCTACAGATCAAAAGCAAACCAGTTAAAGAACTTTCCTACATATACCAAATATTCTTCATAGACATCTGTCATTCAGTAAGTGTCCTCCACATTTTTTTTCTTCCATACTTGGCACAAAACTGATTAAACACAACTCACATTTCTTAACATTTCTTTTCTGTATTTCTAGTTACCCCATCCTTCCCTTTGCCTTTTCCTTTCTAAATAAATTGGGTCTTTTTAAAATTCTATTTATATTTCCTAAGCAGAAACCCAGAGTCCAATCTAATACTCAATTATACTTTTGGAAAACTGGGCAATCCATCCACCAGACTGTTATCACTATATTTACGTAAATGTATATTTTCTAATTACAGTACCACTGTCAGTCATTTTACAGACACAGCAGATGTATATTTTTAAAAATATCCTTGCTAATGAATATCTCCAGGATGAATATTTTTCAGCCAGGCTTTTCTTCTTTTTCATATGCACTAGATTGAATCTTATCTCTACAAGTATCTATAGTGCTGCCTACCATCACTGCCTCCCACCCCCATAGCAATATCCACTTTTTATCCAATCAATACCAAACTACTTTTAGAACCCTGAATATACCAGAATTTTGGCACATCTCTATGTCTGTACATGCTTCAAATGACCTTCCACCTTTGCTCACCAAGCAAATTAAAATTCAGTCCCCAAAACCCTGTCAGCTCCTCTATGAAGTCTTCTTTGAAGTCTAACCTTCCTCCCAAGACCATGACACTAATAGAGATAATTTCAACTTCTAGACATAATTCTCCCATTATTCAGTTAGGAAATTTTTTATAACCTGGTAACCATCTAAGATTTTAAGGTCTTGTACACTTAGTTCTAATGCCAACAAAGCTCACTGATATTCATAAAACTAAAAATCTGAGCATATCTGTGGCAAAGAAGGGCACAGGGAAACAGACAAGTAAAGAAACACTATGATAGGATTATTTTAACCCACTGTTCTCTATCACTTTTTAAAATATAAATAAAATTTACAAAAATGTGGAAGACTAATCACAAGGCATGAAAGAGTGTATCTATTAAATCTTAGATGTTTCACTGGTTTATTATGATAAAAATCAAACAATGTATTAATACCAGAAAAACCCTTCTTTCATGTATCTCTTTAAATTGCAAATATTTACAACGTAAAGACTCTGAAATATCCCAAACTCAATAACTTTCCTAAAATTTTAATTTCCAATAAAGTAACATATACTGATACCTTGGTATTTAAGTTAGTCAAACTGTAAGCAAGTAAGTTCTACTCTACTATACAGCTGGCATATTTTTTCTTGGCAAATTAGAAAAGTAAATTGTCCAGTTTATAATTGTCAAAATGTAACCTTCCCCAACAAAGTCAAATGTTAACTTCCCTACTGTAGTTGGGGAAGAAGATATTAAAATATATTACAAATAAAGTATTTAGTATGCATACTTCTAATATGTCACTTTAATTTGATGATTAGTACTCAAGAAAAATCATGATCTCTGTTCCTTACTGAACATATTGGCCATGTGGCCATACATACGCTATAATGTGATACAGCTATAAAATGTTGTAAAATATATACTTTTAATCACTTTATTAATAATTAAATCTTAAACTCATATTAAGTTATTTTAAAGGCTATCTTCATATCAGAGGTGGCTTTAACATACTCTCCATAATACTGGATTTCAGTTTCTTTCACACAGGATAGCATGCTAAACAGAATGCAAAATTTCCCTGTCACACTCCACTGTACATAGCCAATCCCTACCCTAACACTTCTATGCATTTCTTGTTTATTTACATTTCTGAATTCATTATTAAAGTAAACTAGAAGTGCAATGAAAAACTAAAGGTGGACTGCCTTATATATCCACTGTATTGGTATTACATGAGCATTTCGCAGAAGAAACCTCAAATTGTTCATTCAGTCATTCATTCATACATTCATTCAATTTTCCAGTGCAACCCATGATTAAATTGGGCTATATGTTAAACACACAGCAGGCAAGAAGGATGCCATAAATTCCCCCATATCAGTAGACCTTAATCCAATTGCTCAACTGATGTGAGTAAAGACTATCACAAAAGATTTTTTGTTTTAATTTGACACTGTAGAAGGAAACACCTTCAAAATCACATTAAGTACTTTTAAAATTATGTTAGAAAGTAGTCCTTAAGCCTACAACGCAATGAAAATAATATCAGAATTCTAATTAACTGAGAAGTAGACCAATTTAATGAAACGGATATCCAAAAAGGAGAAAACAATGATGTTTTCAAATTAATAATTACTGGACAATACAGCTACATTTTTACTTATGTTGCCTTCCAATTAGCCTTATGCTTATTTTTTAATCATGACATTTTATCTGTTAAACCAAATGTTATGAATACCCATCCACATATGCTGAACTTAGGAGAGTTTTTATAAAAGTCATAAAAACATGGAAAGTACATATATTATTAAAATAACTATTGAAAACAAAATTTAACTTAGAAAGTCTACTTTTTTAATGAAAGTCAATACTCTAATCAAAAATTAAAATTTAGAAGTATAGCTAAGGAACAATGAAAGCAAGAAAAAAAAGAACAAATGAAGAAAAATAACAATGCTGCAAAAATCTAATCCCCCTAAAAACACTGCCACTTTCAAACAGTATAATTAAAGGAAGACAGAAAATGATTAGGCTATATGCTACAGGTAATATAACCTATGATATCCTTTTCAAAAAGAAATTTTCTAATGATGAAAAAGCACCCTGCCTATGTTCCTTCAGTGTAACACATCAACTAAAAAAATAATAATAAGGGTAATATCCACTGGGCCACCATCTTAGTTTTTAAAAAAAACAAAACAAAAACAAAAAACACTACATACTCATTTTAAGACTAGGAGAGAGAGAGGAGGTAAGGACTTACTTCCTCAGTCACATCCAAAAGGGAGAAAACAAAAAGTAGAGTAAAACAAGAAGAGAATGAAGTGCCTACTACAACTGCACCACAAATTCAGAAAACACATTCCAAAGTTACAAGATAATTACTGGTATTAGAAAAACCTTGCATAAATCACCTAATCTCTGGGTACCTTGGTTTTCTCAACTGTTCAATGAAAGTTTTAGAAGAGATCGTCTGAACTTCATCACTTTGATCTACTTCCACATTTCTAAGATTTCTCCAAATCCTTTAAATAAAAAGCCTCTTAGCTATTCCTAAGTGTTGTCCTAAATCTTTAACAGGGATGCTACAATATAAAAAAAATTAAAACAAAAAATCTAAGGAGAAAATAGCAAAGCAGTATTAATCAGGGTAAAGCAAAGCATGCCTACATTCCTTCAATGAAGAAAACATACATTGTAATAATTCTAAGTAATGATGACCAAATAGCTGCCTACACCAAGCTTCATAGGAAGCATCTAATACATACGCATAATAAATAACAAGAGAAATCTTCCAGACAGACTTCACATTAAAGAATGAAACCAAGTTTTAAAAAAAATTACCTTCATGACTTTTTAAAGAAATCATCATCTATTAGTCATAGAAAAATAAAAACACAGGTTATACAAAGAATAAACAAAAACTAAGTATGTGAATGAGCTCTCTCAATAAGAGCTTATTTGCCTGTAACACTAACCACTTTAAAACCAGGTATTCCAAGAATTAATATGACCAAAATTAAAAAGCTATAGTTCTTCTAAAATATTTAGCAACATAAAAAGAAAACAAAACATGTTTGTTTGTTTGCTTTTAAATGGTAGGCACCACCCCATTAACTACTATTCTCTGTTAATGAAATGCACTACCATTGCTTCTATTCTGCCCTTCCCCCCAGATTACTGGATTTTAAAATACAGTCTCTGTCCAGTCTATTTTCTACAGCATCAAATTATTAACAATTTAAATGAGGACAATCTTCTTTAAAATCAGAATAATTTTTTAAAACTAAGTGAACTGAGAATCAACATTTAATCTATCCTAGAAGAAATGCAGGATTTGAAATCTTATTTAATTAACAAGTTTCTTTGAAAAATTTACACTGGGAGTAAAATTATGGAGCCATCAGAGTATAACTATTCTCAAACATCTTTAAAATGAACTGAAAAGTTCTTCCATAGAAATTTGAAAAGTACACTCAGTTTCACAAGAAAAGTAAAAAGACACTATCATATAAAATTTCAGAATTACTGAGTGCACAATACATCTTATTAGAAATTAGAAACATACTGAACATAAGTAAGACATAAAACAGGCCTTGAAACAAGAAAAATGTAACATCAATTTTAAGAATCACCTATTGTATAAAATTCATCTAAAAACAGACAAAAATGTTTTATTTTTCCACACCAAATAATCTTACCTGAATGATTTTGCTGTTAAAAACCTCAAGACATTAATTACATTTTTCATCTGTTCCTGTCAACAATGCTATGACAGGCCCTGCAGGAAGCAGCAAAACATCAGTGATGGAGTGCAGATAGTAGATGTTTCCATGATCAAGATTTGTCATGGAAAAGGATATCTATACAGTGGTATATAACTTGGAAAATACTGAACACATCTCAAAAAGTTTACCAGTGTAAATAATTCTCTTTTTTACTTTGCAGTTTTCAAATGTTTATTTTTACTCAAAGTCTTATTAATCAAAAATTTAGAAATCATGGTAAAAGTATATATGTAAAATTTTAAAGTATAATTTTTATATTGATAATAATTGATTAAAAATAGTTCACGATGTTAAAATGAATTTGATTAAAACATAAAGTGATTTATGTTTAAAGTAGTGGAATTTATCTCTTGACTTCTAGATGCCATAGTTTTAATCTTATTTCTTTTAACTACTATAATTACCAATAAATACAGATTATTCATAATAAGGTAAAAATTATTTTCTTCCCAAGCAGCATCTTCAGTATCAAATAGTTATTGCCCATACTGGTAAATATTCCTTCAGGAAAAATGGACAGTTTACAAAAAAATTAGAAAAAAAAATCTGTGCAAACTACAAAACTTAATTTCTCTTTGGTAAATGATAAATTATATTCAATGGATATCAAAAAAATCAAATTAATGAAGTTAATAGAAAATAAAACTGCTTTACAAAGACTCCAAATGGTTTTTACATTCAAAATTATTTTAAGATAGTATAGACTTTGCCAGATTTCATCTAAATGTATGTTTTCCTTTGAATACATTCTATATTTAAGGGCTGGTTAATGAACAGGACTGTGATAAGATATTTATATTCACTGAGAATACTATTAGAACACACAAGAAACGTGTATATATGTCATAGAAGCATACTCAAAGTCAATACTTCACACAGATTGAGAAATTAAAAACAAAATTAAATGACAGACTAATTTTTTTGAGAGTTTGACAAAACTTCTAATTAAATGTGGGAAACATTTCAATAGAAGTATTTAAGTTCAAAATCTTAAAAATATTTTTAATATGCTACACCTGTCTTGTTTGTTGGAACACTTCAAACTACTCTGCAAAGTTTACTTGCCAAAGCCATCAACATTCTAGAAAGATGCAACTTAAATTTTACATGTGTTTTTTTAAGCTCCTATAAAAATAAATGTTAATCTGAGATAATATTTTTAAAAGAACTACCAAGTACTTCCACTTATTTCCAGTCACTCATGTTTTAAATATGTACTGGTGGAATAGTGAAATGTAAATGCTTCTCACTTATGGTTATTTTCTTTTTATTTCTATACTTAAAGACCCCTTCCTCATTTTATGTACATTCCATCTAGATTCATGAAAAATCAATTTAGTTGAAAATATTTCCATATTAAAGATATGGGAAAGCTGATGCCATATCTTTAAAGAATAAGATGAAGAAACGGAAACTTCATCAACCTAAGCATTAGAAAGTATTGAAAAGCACTGCTTCATTCCTTGCACGTTGCATTTTATACCATGACACTTCAGTCTCTGAGGGTCAGGTTAATTAAGCTCCACAGCAGCTGCAGTGCAATGTGAGATACACACTGTTGCAGTTCCCACCAGTCCAGTCCAATTACCTGTAGTATTCCAGTACTGGACAAGTGACAACTGACCTCTTCTCACTAGTCACTTGCTCCCACTGGTCTACTGATAAATGTTAAAACAAACTAACCTCTTTTTGGAAAAGACTGCAAAGCTGAATGCACCTGCTGCAGGCTGCAATGATGAGTCCCAGAGAGATGTTTGTCAGTCAGATCTCTGCAGATGTTGTTTAACTTTATGCTAAAGCTGTATCCAAAGATGGAAATGAGATGGCAATCAAGCACAAATCTCCCACCCTCGTCCCCCAAGTTTTATTTTGAAAAGCAGCACTTACTCACAGAAGTTGTGTTTTAAAATACAGCCCTATTAAACTGGACACAACTAAGATTCTACGGTTAAAAACTCTATGGTTAAAAATGTTTACTAGGTGCTGAAATTTAGCTAACAAGTGGCATAGTATGTAATCAATAAATGGAATTTGTGCCATTTGATAATTTTTAAAAAAATTAATCTCTTAAGCCAGAGCAAAAAAAAGAAACCCAAATGATACAACTATAAGATACATAACTTCTTAACTGATAGTTGTCGGTCAGATTTTTAGTGATATCACATACTCCTTAGCATTTTCAAGACACAGATCAGTTTTCCCCTTGCTATGTTATATGAAACATCTTCAATACGTAAGTATTGAACTATATCACCAACTGTGTTCACTATGTTTAAACCATTCTTGAAATCCTTTGAGGTGGTATTTGCAAGATAATGTTGTTAGAGATATTTCACTACAATGCCACAAATTTTAAATGAGCTATTTTTCCAAAGCCCAGAAAGCTTCAAAAAGCAAATTTCAAAGTGACATTGTGTATATGAGTCCTGAAAACACCAACACTATAAATTAGTGATGTCTAACTTACTATATCAACATCAGAATGATATAAAAAAGAATGAAATAAAACATACAGCTAAAATTTTTAGTACTAATTCATCTTTCTAAAAACCCTACAAAACATTTGCATATACAAGAATAAAAGTACATCTTTTGGAAACTTCAATGTTAATATAGATTGTGCTATGCCAGTAATGTTCCCTCATATGTTAAGATTTCCTATTGCTTAAAATAAGAAAATAAAGTATAAAAATACTAAGCCAAAATACAGCAAATTTTCAGAGATACCCATGTTAAGTAAAAGATTATGTTTCTCCTTCAACTGAAGATATAGAGATAAAAGATAAAAGTAACCCTAACAATAGGTAGTTTGTCAAATAAACATTACAACTTTAAGATTCAAGGAAAAACACTTCATGTGTCAGAACTCTTTGATGATACTAAAATCAAAGGTATAACCTAGTGTAATGACAACTATCCTATTAAACCCACTCAACAATGTTGGAAATCATACTGTTTTATTTTCTCTCTTTGTTACAGTTTTATTTATCACTAATCTTGCCTTAAAATATATACCAATAAATGTTCAATATTCTCTGCATCTAAGATCAAAGTATAGGCTGCAACTTTTAGAAGCTGTAAGCTGTAAGAGATTCACATTCATATGTACCAATATCATAATACTCTTCCTTCAATGATGTAAACAGAAATAATGTTTTAACTTCATTATCTCCTCTGATTTGCAAAACATTATTATACTTATAGAATTCCACTTCTAAAGTTGAATCTGGCTACTATATTTTCCTCATATCAAAATAAAACCAATGTTGTGTCTTTCCTTCCCTACAAAAGCATTTCACTTACATTCTGTGTTTTTATGATTTTGTGATTGTTTTAAAAAGCACCACCCAAATTGGACAGCACAAAAAATTGAAATATAGTGAATGTGCAAATAATAAGTTCAAATTTTAAATTAAGCACCACGAAAGGAAATAATTTTTATTAAATGTGATCCTAGTTTTATAACCACAAATACAAAGACAGTGTAAGATATACAAATAGCTTACAACACTACAATGAAGAATTCTGTTTGACTGATGTAAAGAATATCATATAATAGAATAAAAATAAGTATACTATGATCTGTTCTAAAATCTGAGGAATACATGAAAATATTTATTGTATACATCTGTTATTATACCCAACCAATAATGCATTCAGTAAGTTTTTTGGATTACCTACCTGAACCATCCATTAAATAATTTTAACAGGTAAAATCAATCTGCTTATTGACAAAAACTAAACATATCTTTATATGCCAAATAAAAAAATAAAAATAAACTATCGTCATTCAGAAAAGGCATACAATACTATATTCCTCTAAGAAATCTGCTTTTTACTACAAGGTAACTTACTATAACCTAGTTATAAAAAGATACACAAATAAATCAAATCGGCTTGCTCTAATCATGTAAGAAAAAAAGGTATAGTCCTAAACCACCAGAATTAAGTCAGTAATCTATAAGATTTGATTTTCTAAAATAGATAAATGGATTATGTAGTACAGCAATAATGATCTACTTGTAAATCATTTTATCTGATTGCAGTAATTGAAGAATACATTCTACAATTCCTCATCATATAATTTTCTCAAGTTTGTTATTTAATATATGACATCGAAAAACACAATGCAATATCCAGCTGTACAAATTCTCAAATTAATTAATGTACAAAAACGTTTTCTTTATTTCAACCATAATTTTAAAAATTACTCATAAAGCCAGGGTTAAGATATTTTAAAATGAATAAAGAAAAACAAAGATTTGTTTTTATGAGGAAATTATATTGGCTATAATTTTTTAAAGTACCTATCGTTTGAATTAAAATGTATTAAAATGTCCCTAAAGTGTGTCTGTATTCTGTGTTATAACACATCCTGAAGAAAGTTTCTGAAAATTCACTAGTATTTTAACTAAACCTTACAAACACAATTACATTCTGTTTAAAAACTTGGGTAATCTGAGAAAATCCATTAGGTTATACAACTGAAGTATAGTTTTCCCCAAATATGCTCTCGTACCAAATGAGAAACAGAAAAGGGCTTCATGAAACGAAACATCAGGCATACTGATTCTAGTAGATTATGACAGTCATAAATATACAAACATAGCTTTAAGAACTTCATATATTTATGAAAGATACAAAAATGGGCTTCTAAATGATTGCATTAATCTTATAAGAAATTATTTATAACTTGGTGATATGATCACAGCTTTATAATTTAGCTCATCTGAGATGTGCAAGGGAAGTATCCCTTATGTACATCTGAGTAAGAGAAATTGAAAAAAAAACTCAGAGGCTATGTTAAAGAATATAGGTAATCTTAAATTATTCTGCAGACTTGTGGTCAAGTGTGAAGAGAAAGACTATTAAAATTAAAGTATACTTGAAGCAGGGAGATTATGTGTCCAAACAGGTAATATCTAGTTAAAATTATATTGTAATACAAAATGTTCAGAATTCTTAAAGCTTCTTATAAACTACAAGGCTTTATTTTATCCTTAAAATTGATCCCACACTGTGTGATTGGTTTCCACCTGTTACCGGCAAAGTATAAGCCTTCTTTCATCCGACATTTCAACTCACATTTGATCAGGTTACGTCACTACACATACAAATTTTTATTCAGTGCATTCCAGCTTTCCACTTTTTCCAACAGATATTCTTGGTCCATACAAATAACATGCCTCAGAACTACAAATAAAATAATCAATTTCAATGTAATAAGCAAAAAATGTACAACTAAGTGGACTAAAAACAAAAGATTTAATTCTCAGTGTACCCTTTTCAACCCACTGAAAATAAACTATATTCAAATGAAAAGGCATTTAATTTACTATTTGGGATATCCTTGATAAACACCAATTTTCTGTAACATCCCTGCACATCTGATACCACCTCATGTATAATGCAAAAAAGCTATTTCATTTTCATCTATTGACAGTGAATTTAATTTACCATTGCAGCTCTTTTCCTAGAACTATCACGTTATTAATTCTGCAATCAAGCTCTTTTGAGTGGTTTTATTTGTACTAAGGGTTTTCACAATTCTACATTGATTTTTTTAATCATAATATACCTTTTAAACATATGAATGAGAATATGTTAGCAAACTTTCTTAATGCATACGGAAAGTTTCAGAGACAAGAAAAGCCATCTGCAAAACTGCACTCATAGGAAACAAACTTTAGGGGAACATCGTGTCTAACATGTTACATTTTAGTTTAATAACTTTAATGTTTACCAAAAATACTACATTTAATTTATAAAACTAAATGATAGTTTCAACCATTCTAAAACCTTCTTATCCAGTATAATGGTCCGTTTCTACCACCAAGTGATTGGCCATGAAAAAGAAGTCCTCCAAATGTTCTGCTTACATTCATGCCAGATGTCTTTGCTGTATTAAAGAACTCTTACTGAATTAGATCACTGAAAGCAAATCAGCTTTTCTTTTCCACCAGGAAGAAAAAAATTAAAGCAGTATTGGTTCCCTCAGCACTGAATTAAAGTTTTTGATAGCTATAAAGATAAAATAACCTTTAAAAATATCACAGAAAGCTAGATTTAAATAAAGGCAAATCTGCTAACAATGTTTTATCTAGGAAATATACTATTTAATTACGGAGACTTTTCCCTTAAACTTAACATACATATATCGATTAGCAAAATGTAAGGAAAAAACACAGAAAAAGGTGGACATGCAGAACCATTTAACACTTAAAAAGGCACACGTGAAAGTAAAAAAACAAAAAATTTATACCACCTAGGACACTTGCCACATTCCAGTAGGTTACTGTACTACACTAACTGTCAACATATTTAATCAAATTTAGCTCTTAAGTTAACATGAATTCTGAAGCATTATTTTACTTCTTGCGTAACAATATAAATTTCCTTATCTCACTTGCATTAAAACCACAATATTTAAAAAATCTGAAGAGGCAGCACTTGTCCTCTTTACTTCACTCCAGGGCCAACAAACAAAGCAATGAAGCAGAAAGAGGTACATAATGGATTCAGAAGTAAATGGTCCATTCTTTAAGAAGCCTCCCTACCCCCCTCTTCTGAATTCACTCTAAGCTAATTGTCATTACAATGATGTCTGAAAACTTCAGAAGAACCCTATTTCCTGATGCCAGCTGTCCAGGTTTCTATCTTTAATTTTTTTAGTTTTTTTGCTAATAAGAATTATTCAGAAATACCCAAATCATCTTGCAATTGGTCTAATTCACATACACGGTACGACAATTATAGGAAAAAGGCATAATCAACAATAGAAATAGTCTGAAAAATTTTCCACAATATACTCTAATAAAGCAGTATCTAAAAAGTCTCCAGTATTGTTGAAATTTCTTGCAAGACAGCACACAACACAGTAGATCTTTCTTTCCTGGCGGGTGGGGGGGGGGGGCTCATCAAACAATCTCTTCACCATTGCACCTACCTGGGTAAAAATCTTTGGACTTAGACAGCTTGATGGTGGCTCCAGTTTCTTTTTGCAACTGAACAATTGTCTGTCCTCCCTTCCCAATTATAGATCCAGCAGCATAACTAGGTATGAGAACCTTTAGAAAATACTGGCCGTCTTCTGAAAAATGCAAAGAAATATACTCGGTTAACACGGTATTTCAAACTTTGTATCCCCCTCCACCCTCAAGAGAGAAAAACAGCAACTAAAGCATCGGGTATATAGCTTCAGGAGATATGAAGTTAAACATTTTTTGAGAATGAAAATTAAGCCAATTACACTGAAAAACAAATATGTACAAAATGTTTTCCATTTTGTAGGGTGTATACTTTCAAACTTGGAATTAAAATCTAAACATATTCTATTATTTTACAGCAATGTAGAGACTGATGACAAAATTCCAGTCGTTATTCCAAACATGGAAGTCTTCCAATTCTATCTGTGGTTACTATGGCAAAATTAAATGAACTGATCCTTTAACAAAACTTCAGAGATTTATAAGATGACAAACCTTCACTTAACATATTGAAAAAGAAGAAAAGCCCGGGGCTGTAAATAGTGATGAGCTATATTTATTTGTCATTAGCAGACACATAAGGACTACAATTAGCCATTGCCTATATCCTACTTAAAGTCCGCAAAACCATCATTCTCCTACAAAATAATCCACCCAAACTGTGGGGTGTATTCCAAGTCTTCAATAACTGCCAGAAAATAACTCAGTGTGGTGGACTGGCAAATCTAACTAATCCTAGTGCATTTCTTTAGCACTTCTTAGCCTACCATGATCTCGTTTAAGCTCATTAATTAAAGGACCTTAAGAAGAATTTTGCCAATACTAAAAAGCTTAGGAGTCATTTATATTAAATACTCTTAAAAGTGACAAAACAGATAATGTTCCTTTCCCAAAATAATCACAAGTTTTAAAACAGAGAGGGGGTCGAAGAACCAGAAAAAAGAAAATGAAATGTTTTAGAAAATGAAGCCAACTCCACAAACTTTAATTTCCGTCAACTTGATCACGTCTTATACTGGAGACACCCCGGTAAATCCAGCTTTCTTATGTGAATGAATGTTCCAAATGTTGCGGTGTGCCACTCACAAGACCCCCCATCCGTCTACAATGCATATGCTGGAGATAAATTCACCTCTGCTTCGATGCATTGGGTGCATTGTTAAGATGACTCCAGTGCAAATGAAGAAGCGGTATCAGTCCCGTTAAAACTCATCTTCCAAGGAAGCGCAGGATGTTAACTAACAAGTCACCGTTCCAGACACCTCCACCCTCGTATGCACCCCCCTGAAGACAAATCAATGAAATATTTGCACCGACTATCTAAGTGCGGTAAGGGCATGCACTCATCAAGATTTTGCATACTACTTGTGGCCCAAAGCAAGAGGTTGGAGAGAGGAAAAACTCTCCGGCGCCCCAATCATTCGCAATCCGCTACCCAAGTGCCATTTATTTATTTATTTTATCAGACTGTTAAACGCAGCGCGCATCTTCGGGCGGCCATCACCTCACTCCGGGGTCATCCTCCTCCTCCTCCTGAATGGACCTTCTTGCCCAGGTCTAGGATATTTACATGGTCAACCTCTGGACCGATTAAATGGAAAGATAGGTCTATTCCAAAAAACTGGTCGCCATTTTGATGAATGATAAACACAGAAATGGAAATGTGTCTGGGACAGCTAGGCGCGGGGCAGGTGCAGGGGAGGGGGCGCGGGGCAGGGGCGCAGGAGCCGCCGGGTTCGGGCTGGAGGTGTCCGGGCAGCGAGAGGGAGGGAGGGAGGACAGCGGGAGGGAGGGAGGCAGGGGCGGGCGGCGGGGGATGGGGCCAGCGGGGAGGTGGAAGCGATACCCACCGCCCGTATTGGTCCTCTTGGTGCTGCCGGCTTCAGGGGGGGCTTCCAGCGGCCTTTTCCGCGAGTCCGGCGGGTCCAGGTCTATGGGAACCCCAGTGTGGGTCCCGTTCTGCTGGATGGGAGCTGCCGCCATCATGTTTGCAGTTCCTGCCGCTGCTACCGGGAGAAGGTTCTCCCTTTTGTTTTGGCTTTTTTTCTTTTCTTTTTTCTTTTTTTTTTTTTTTTTTTTTTTTTTGCGTTTGGGGCTTCTTAAGGTTTTTTTTTTTTAATCGGATCAATATAAATCTCTTTAGGAAAAAAAGCAATGTTGCTGGTTTGTTCTCACTGGGGAGGGGGCAGGGCTGAGGAGCAGCTGCAGTGCAGTGTCAGAAAGGAGACAGGGGAATGGAGGGGGTGTGAGAGACGGAGGGTGAAAGAAGAAGAAGAAAGCAGAGAGGGGGAGAGAGTGGAGAAGGGAGAGGGGCGAGTGAATGAGCGGGAGGAGGGGACCGGGGAGGACGGGCAGAGGGAGTGGGAGAGCGCGAGGGCTGGCGGGGCGCGGGGAGAAGCCGAGGAGGAGGGGAGAGTGAGGGAAAGAGTGAATGAGCAGGAGGAGGGGAAGGAGCTGGATGCCGAGAGAGGAGCGAGCGGCAGAGGAAGGCAGGAGCCGGGAAGGAGCGCAGCGGTCCCCGCGCCGCGCTAGCGCTGCGCTCGCTCCCGCTGCTGGTGCTGCCGCCGCCGCCGCTGCCGGAGCGGTTCTGCCGTTGCCTGGGCTGCTCGGCGCTGCTGCTGCTGCCGCCCGGTTTCGCTCATTATTTCTCCCGCTTGTTGGGGGGGGCTGGCGGGGAGGGAGGGGGGTGGCTGCAAGGGGAGGGTAGAGAGGGGTTGAGTTCGTAGACTCCCACACACTTCGCGCTCGGGTCCCTGCCTCTCAGCAGCGCCGCCGCCTCCCAGCGCCGCTGCCTCAGCCGGCGGGGCGGCTGCCGGGTGAGGGGAAACACCGCGGGCGGGGGCGAGGGAGTGCGTGTGCGCGGACGAGTGCGCGCGCGAGGGGAGCGCGGGCGCCGGGAGGGCGTGCCGGCGGCGGGGGCGTGGGCGGGGGCCGGGGCGCTCCTGTGGGAAGGGAGGGGTGAAAGGTCGCCGGTCCCCAGCAACACGGCTCAGGCAAACGTAAGCGGCTTGTCGCAGAAACCAAGGGGTCCACGAAACCCGCTAGGCTAGAAGGCGGGAACGAGAGATTACTGACAGCCGTGCCAGCCAATAACATGGAGATGTGAGAAAGGTTCTTCGGGCCCCTTCCCAATCAGGAAACTTGGGTGATGAGGGGCCGCGAAGGGGCGGGGTAGGATCTTGGTACAGCTGGTACTGGAACCGGGGACAATTTTGGCTAGTCTAAGAAGGGCATTCGAGTGACCGTTGACAACGGGTGGGACAGCGTCACAGCTGGAGGGAGAGCCAGCACTGTATGCTTCCAGGACTTCTTGCTAGGTGCATTAGTTTTTATTTTTAAGAGTTGGGTAAAAGACATTACTTAGCATCTCACTCATCGGCGATTTTCTACGCGATGATTTCATCCAAAGAGGATTTCTTAATCGCACTGTGTGACACCGTTAGGAGACTTAGAGTGTCACTCGCCGCCTTAAATCCTTTCGGGAACAAGCCAGGATATAAATAAATAAAGCTAGGTGTGGGTCTTCCCTTCACAAGGCGCTGGTAGGCAGACTAAAGACAGGTAACAGCTGAGTGTGCACACAGAACTAAATATTGAACGAAACACGAGTGTCGGAATAAAATTCATTGCCATGTGCACGGCTTATGATTATACAGATCTTGGACACATCACGGACCTGAACGTCAACCCTACAACACCGGATAAAAACATCTAATGTAGCTGGCATTATCTAAATCAAGTCCCTCATTTTACAGATGAGTAAACTGACTCAGTGAAGTATTTTGCTCAAGGTCATTCATCAAGTTAGTAGTTTAACTCAGTGTTCTAGGAAGCAGGGTAGTAGAAAATCATGGGCTTTGGAGTCTGAAATCTTTCTCGGTTTCCCGTGCTTGTAGACCGTTCTACAAGTATATCTTGGGCAAACCTCTTAACGTGTTGCCATTTATTAAGTATTTACCACGTGGCAAACAATCCACTTTGCATGCTGTGTCAATTACATGCAGTATGTCATGTAGTTATTACTGTCCCCATTTTATGAGGTAGTTTAGGTTTAAAGATAGTAGAAATTTACCCAGAGTTACACAGTTATAAACATTGTAGTAATTTCAAACTCAGGTCTTCCTGACAGCAAAGGCTGTTGTCTTAAATATTGCAGTACATTAGAGCTCCGGATTCCCTCCCACTCAAAACAAGGACTGCGACGCCAACCAATTTCCACCATTCTTGGGAATCAAATGAGAGAGACTATGTGGGAATGTATTCTAAGCTGTAAAAAGGTATAAACATATCCGCTAGATTTGTAGATGAAGATTTTCTTTCCCTATACTTTCCACTACAACAATTCAACCAAAAAGATGACTTTCATACTAAGCTAGCATTAGAAGGAACTTCACTGTAATTATGATATTCTAACAAAGAGTATATGCATATCTGAGGCAATAACCAAAGTGAATAGAATAAAACTTAATTCCTGATAGATTAAATAAGCAATAGCAAGGAATACTAATGCTCCTCATAGCATCCTTATTGGAAGAATCATCTAGAAGGCATTGGGATTTCTGGTGTTTTTCAGTAATGAGAGATATCAGACTACTGAATAAGGAAGAGAATACGTTTAGTTTGGGATTAAAGTTCATCTGGACTCTGGAAAACACGTTTGCCTCAATCAGCGAAGACGGTATGCTGACAGCTGAAAGAAAAGGAAAGCAGGTAAGTTAGTGTATAGTGGAAAAAGGTCTATTAACCAAAGTCCAAAATTTTGATCTGATGTGTAATGTAACAGGAAACCACCATATAGCCTTCATGACCAAAATAAAGAGGAATTAAACATACAATTGGGTACAAATGGAGCTGTGATGAGGAAAAAGAGTTTGGAATAAATATGTGGTTTTCAAGATAGTAAAAGGCTAATGCCAGACATTGTACAAAGTGTCCAGTGTACAAAATTATGAAAGGACATTTTTAAATGAAATATTACAAAAGGGCTGGTATTTGGCAATAGATTGTTTTGAAACAGCAAAAGACAGTGGACAAAGATATTTGAAGGACAGATAATTCAAACATATTACATTAAAGCTTGAGCAAAATATTCAGTAGAATGTATTTTGAATTGGGGAAAGACTGAGGTTAGAACTGGAAAACCTTAGTTTAACAAATTTCTAAAAATAAAATATTTCTAATGTAGTTTAGAAAATATTTGCCATTGCCATGTGTCAGTTAAGTTGAAAAAGAGCTTATAAGTTAAATATACAGATACTTGCTATTAAATGAAAGTCACACTGCATTCTTATAGCATTTATTTGACCCTTCTCTTCTTTCTTCAGACTTAATATTTAAATACTATTATACCTATCATTCCATGGGGCCCAGGAATGGAAGCTATAATATTTGATGTGGATGGGATGCTGAACAGTAACTTAGCTATGATATGCCAGGAATCCCGGAGACTATCCCAAGACCTAGTCAGACATCAAAGTATCAGTCAGCCATGAACTATTAATAATTTGGACATTGAAGATTATCAGAGAATACACTCTAATTTAGCTTCCATTTTTTAGTATATTTTGTTGTTTTTTTAAAAAAATATACTTCCAAATCATTCTTAATGCATATCTCTATAATTCTGATTAAATGGACACAAAATAAACATTTTACTTTTTGTTTTCTGCATTTTGTACCAGTTAATAAAACTGAAGAAATAAAAATGTATAGTAGATCTCAGTTTATTAATATTTGGTATATACCCTTTATGCTACAAATAAACTGTTAGAATATACTTTTCAAAAATATAATAGAAGCTTTTGACTTTTTAGTTATCCAAAGAGAAATTCAATTTTATTCTTTAATAACAAAGCAATTCAGCTATACTAATTTAATAACGTAACACCTTAAGGCACCATAGAACTTGTGTTAGTTATAAATATAACCAACCATGATAGAAAATGGTATTAATACGAAGAACAAAATCCCCAGTTTTTATTGTCTTTCATTGAGACAGTTCTTTTTCTTCCTGTTTCAGGCTAAGTAACATAGACATAAGATTATCTATTTTCAGTAACAATGATTGGCTTTCAAGACAGAGGACAGATAGTTTATATCCACAGATATTCCTAAACTCATTTTGTTTCCATGCTCCTGCTTTTCCCACAATCAGTCCTGTTACTAAAAACATAAATATTCCCACTACTTGAATGTCTCTTCAACCAATGTTTTGGGAAAACATTTTCTGAATTTGTGTCTTACCAGAAGCAGACTCTGATTTAAAGATTCAAGTACAAGTAGTGTATTATGGAAATAATTTCAGGAAGCACAACAGGACATGGGGAAGTGAGGCAGGGAAGGGAAAAAATGTAAATTACCAGCAAGTTGTCATTGTTTTTAATCTCACTGATTTTCTTGGAGCCAATTTAAAACACTAGCCCTAGAACTATCCCACTGGAAGTGTGAGAAAGCTGATGTATATGTACATACCAGCTCCCTTCAGCCATTGGTTGAGATCTATTCCCAGTGACATTAATTCAGTTTATGCTGGCTAGTCTTCAACTGCCAACACTGCATCTTTTTCTGAGCACTTTCTCTGGTCACTGGAGTCTGCTCTGCCCTTACGCAGGCTGGACATGCTGGGGATTTAACACCTCATTGTGTCAGAATATCCCCACTGTTATTGAAAATTAGGCCAGTGGGCACTAAAATGACAGAGCACAGAGTTATGAGTGAGGCTCTACCAGTGTGTTACAAGTATCAACCTAAATTTAGGAAAAAAAAATGAGAAGACTGTTAATACAAGGTATTGTTGGGAATCAAATAGTAAGGATAATAAAATAATTTGGAAAGTTTAAAGTACTAAAAAAAGAAGGCTATAATTTCTATATTTTAGACACTGTAACCAAGCACTGAGTGTAAAAAGCCTGAATAATTTGTTTTTTTCTCGGCTCTTTGCAAACAAATTTTTACTTTTTAAGATATAAGGCATGAAGAATCAATGTATGTATTCTGATTTTGTTGTTATTGTTGTTGTTGTTCAATGCAGAACAAAGAAGATAGAAGCAAATATATAACAAAATATACATAACCTATCCCAATTCTTTTATAACAGGTTCTATAAATAGACATTTTAATTAGAAATACTTTCTATGATTTCATTAATAGAAAAATTATTTATTGAACTTTACCTTGTCAAAAATTAAAATTTTTCTGTTTCTGTACTTAGTAAATTAACTATTGGTGGATATGTTTATGAAAGTATGAAAGATCACACTAATTTATGTAGAGACATAAATGTGTTCTATACTATTTCAAAGTCCCCAAATCTTAATATTTCATTTGTAAATATGTCATCCTAATAGATATGATAGTATTGAAAGAATGCTAAACTCTTTGGCACTGAATATGCTTCCTTGATTTTTAATGGATTATTAATTTTTCTAGCACTTTTTCTAAATATTATGAAATGTATCGCATACTTTACACACTTGACTTAAAGGCAATAAATCTGAACAAAGACTACACAGTTCAACAAAAAAGAACTTTGTGATAATTGTACAATGGTTATGTAAACATTAGGGGAAGATGGGTGAAGGATATAGGAGAACTTCTACTATATTTTCAACTCTTCTTTAAGTCTAAATTTATTTCAAAATAGTTAAAAAATGAACCTTGAATTGATGTTCCTGGTTCTGACTCTTCCATGTACTAACTTTGTGACTTACAGTAACTTCTCTGAATTTTAATTTTCTCATCTTTATAATAGACTTGATAGATGCTCTGAAAGTTTCTTTGTCTTGAAAAAATGGTATATTAGTAGATATTCTACCATTTGTAGACTCTAACAAAGAAAATTATCAAAATCAAAGTACATATTATGTACCTTACCATGTATTTTTAAATGAGTTAGCAGTACACATTTTGAAGATGTACCATTAGGCACAATGAAAAATAAGTACAAAGAAAACAAGGTTAATGTAAAGAATATATTCAATATACTTACTGTCTGTATTTTTGCATTTTAAAAACAATAATAATGAAATGGACAGTTGGAAATAGTTATTTTTGGAACCACAATTCAAAATGTGATAGTTTCATCCTTTAAACCATTTAGATGTGAAAAATGTCTAGAGTAAAACAATGAAAGATAAAGATGTTAACATAGAAAAAGAAGATTAAAATATCTTAAAAGAAAAAGAATTACAAAAGTAGACTAACAAAGCAATAATTGACTAGTATTTATATGTTTTGTCAACCAAGTTTAAATTACTTGGACTGTATAGCACATATACTGTACTCTGATAAAGCCCAGAGTGGCTCCAAGTCTGTTTGTCCCCAAATGGTCCTGGTCCATGCCAGATGTTCCAGAACAATTGTTAATACTCTGAGCATTGTCCTAACTTAGATTACTATATGGTCATCCTAATAATAGTTAAAAGCTATGACTTTTTATTGTAGATCTTCTAATTTTAGCCGTAAGATCTTGTGGATTAATAAGATAACTTGACACTGCAATTCCTCTATGTGTAAATAATAGAAATATTTATCATAGCTTACTCAACGCTATCATTGTGGTGTAATAAATTAGTACATCCTCACATATTCTATCTTCCATGATGTTCTTAGCTAGAGCTAAGACCAGAGATCAAAAATGGACATAGGAAGTGGTAGAATATAATTTCTAATATATATTTTCACATTAAACATGGAAACAATCATTTTGATAACTCCTTCATTAAAAAGTACTATATATAGGAAGATGAAGTGAATTGAAGCAATAACAAATTAGACATTATAATACAGCTTCCAATGATAAATAGTAAACACACAGATGGCATCAGGGAATAGTTTGCTTTATTGATTGTTCAGATTTCTTATCTATTTACTTCCCGCTACTCAAATAAGCAACAGTATTTTTTGACTTCCAGATAAGCTTTTAATGCCTCTGGTCAAGGCTCCTTTCTAATTCAATTTGCTATTTCCACTGTTTATTATATGTCAAATAATAAAAAGTTATAGCAGCTTATTTGTATTTATAAGTACAAGAACAAATTTGCATCCTTGTATATTAAAAATATATATTACCATAAACCATTTGGACGTGAAAAACATTACCATAATCATTCCTAGATTTTGCCTTGATATTTAACCTTTTGATTTTCCTATGTAGTCATAATCATGCTAAGTCTTGAGTGTCTAATTTACATCAAATAATTCTAGATTATTGTATCTGTGTATCATTTCATTGAATTGAGAACAAGTTGAGCTTACTTGTAAGTATATACCATTTTCATGTGGATGTTTATATGCATATGTGTATATTACAGAGACGTGTGTGTGTGTGCATATGTGTGTGTATATGCGTGTTTATGTTTATTTGTACAATAGAATGAGGGAAACAAAAAGAGACTGAGTAGAGCTGTCCTGACTAATTCTGTAGTAGGGGTAGAAAAATTAGTAAAAAAACATTAGTTTTTCCTTTTACCTTTACATTATGGAAAATTTTTAACATATTGAAAAAGAGATAAAATCGTAGCATGAATCCCAGGTACCATATACCCACATTCAAAACTATCAACTGACCAATCTTGTTTCCTTTGTTAACCGTTACCTCAGGATACTTTGAAGTAAATTCTGTCACATCATTTTTCTTCTAAAAATATTATAAACTTAAAAAAACTAAAATACTATTATTAGATTGAAAATAATTAACAAAAACTCCTTAATATCACCAAATATCTGATCTTTATTTAAATTTCCTTGCTGGTCTTATAAAGTTATTTTACATTTTGTTCAGACCTTTTCCCTATTAAAATAGATGTATTGTAACTGCGTTGTATGTCTCAAATCTTTTTAAATATGTATCAGTCAGATTTCAATCAGAGAAACCAGAGAAACAGAACCAATAGATATATACATGAATTTCTAACTTTTATTGTTAAATATAGATGAGTAGTAACAGAGTGATAATAAGAGAATTGGACTACACAATTGTGGGTACTGACTAAGCAAGCTCAGCATCAGGAAGGAAAGAGAAATGGGGAAGGGAGAGCAATTGCAGGCCCAAATGTGCTTGGAGTCTAGGCTTTCAGAAGGAACTAGTCGCTTTGGTAACTAACCCCTTAAATTCCTCCTTCCAGGTACTTAAGAATACCTTCAGGATTTGTCCAGAATTTGACTGAGGAGCTAATAAGGTTAGGCTTTGTGTCCCACTCAAATATCAAATTGTAATTTCCATAATCCTGTAATCCCCATGTTTCAAGGAAGAGACCAGTTAGAGGCAATTGAATTATGAGGGCTGGTTCACCAATGCTGTTCTTGTGACCTTGAGCTCTCAGGAGATCTGATAGTTTTTGTAAGGGAGCTCGTTTCCCCTTCACTTGCACTTCTTCCTGCTGCCTTGTGAAGAAGGTGACTTGCTTCTCCTTCACCTTCTACCATAATTGTAAGTTTCCTGAGGCCTCAGCAGCCATGCTGAACTGGGAATCAATTCAATAGTTTTTTTTCTTAAATAAATTACACAGTTTCAGGCAATTCTTTACAGCAGTATGAAAATGAACTTATATAGGAGTCGTGACTTTATTTTGATAATTCCAATCAAATTATCAAAATTTGGCTAGTCACTAAACAGAATTTTCTGTTTATAAAGGTTAAGTAAGAATTTAATACACTTCCTAATTCAGGAACTACATTAAGCTCATCATTTTCATGTGAAAAGTTAAATTTGGGTCTTTTCTATATCTTCCAAGAATCTACTTAATATGTTCAGTAAATCCTCTACCTTCTTGAGCTCATGGAAGACAGTTACAAAAATTATTTTATTATCATTATTTATTGATTTTGCCATGTGTCATTTCTGGAATTTTGGCTTTTAGTTTTTTCTCTTTAGTATGTCCCGCTTTTATGCATGTAATTTTTTATGAGATACCAGTTGTTGTGAATTGTATCTTGTTAGATGCTGATGTTTTTGTGTTCCTATAAATATTCTTGAGCTTTGTCAACAAATGTGGTTCTGTAGAAAATGGTATTTTGGGGTTTTACGTCTAAGTTTTATTATGTAGTACCAGATCACCATTTAATAATGGACGAAGTTTGCTGTATAACTGAGGGAATATCCTCTGAGTACTACAGCTGATGCACAGTGAATTATGAGGTTTTCCACTGTGCATGATGGGAACAAGAAAAATTCCCAGATCTGTGTGAGCAGCAGGCACTGTTACTTCTAATCTTTAAGTAGTTTTCTCCAGTACATGTGCTGATTAGTACTTAGCTAAAGACTCAAAGGGACTCTTTCAGATTTCCAAAGTTTTATTTCTGTGGAGCTCTCTTCTCTCAGTGCATTGCCACCCTGGGTTTTCTAGCCTTCCTCTTTGGTGGTTCCCTAAAAAGTTAAACATAGAATTCCCATTTGACCCAGCAATTCCACTCCAAGATACACACACAAAAGAATTAAAAACAGGTTTTCAAACAAATACTTTTACATACAGGCATATAGCAGCATTACAATAGCCGAAAAGTGGAAACAACCAAAATCTCCATCAACTGATGAGGGAATAAACAAAATGTGATAGTCATCCAATGGGAATTCATTGAACCATAAAGAGGACTTAAGAACTTAGACATGCTACAACATGGATGAACCTCAAAAACATTATGTTAAATGAAAGAAGTCAGATTCAAAAGGTCACATAATACATGATTCTATTAACATGAAACGTACAGAATAGAATAGATAAATCCATAAAGACAGAAAGACTGTTTCTAGGGCCTTGGGGAAGTGGCAAATGGGGAATGACTGCTTAATGGGGTTGAGTCTTTTTTTTTGGAATATTTGTAGATGTCTTAGAACTAGATAGTGGTGATAGTTACACTGCACTGTGAATATAAAAAGTACAAATGAATTGTGGTATACCTTAAAAACGTTAATGGATAATTTCATGTTATCTGAATTTTACCTTAGTAAAAAAATATAACTCCCCCCAATACTCTGCACCATCTTTCCAGAATCCTCTAATTATTTATTCTCTAAAAGAGATTATACTTGTGATACAAGTATTTAGGACAAGCATTTAACATGTTTATAAAGGCTATACCCAATGTAAAATGCAAAATTTGTGAAAGAAAACATTAATACTTTTCCTTAAATAATATTTCAATGAGAATTAGAAGCCAAACAGAAGCATTTTGTGTGTGTATGTGTGTGCAGTATTCTTTCTTCTACCATTGTAGAATGGCCAGATAAATACAATAAGTGTGTTGTCATTGAACGTAAAGTATATATCCTGGTGATGCATTAGTAATGCATTTGTGGAAATTCTTGAAAGATTATCTCTTCACTCATTTCATATCTGAAGAAGAAGGATGAATTAGAGAGATGTCAGAAAGATGAAGATGGGAAGCATTATCATTTTGTGTAAAATCTTTTGTAGCATGAGGTAGCATAGTGATTAAGTATACACCCTCAAGTCAGATTACCTGGGTTTGAGTATCTTATTGCCCTCTTACCAACTATGTGACCTTGGACAAGTTGTCCACCCCTTCTGGCTCAGTTTATTCACCTGTAAAATCAGAATAATGTCACCTACCTTTGCTACAGAAGATAAGCCATCTGTCCAAAGTTATACTTCCCCTTGCACAGTGTAATGTTATTGTTGAAGGATGGCTGTCTGGCCAGGCACTAAGTTTCTGAGCTTCCTGTGCAGTCAGGTATGACCACATGACTATTTCTCACTAAGAGAATGAAAGTTGAATTGGTGTATACTACTAAAGGTTCATGGTTTTTAAGAAATTAATTTGCCTTCTTCTTAATATTTTCCCCTTTCTTCAGTCAGCTGGAAGTAGTGAACAATAAGTCTACAAGTCCCTGAACCAAAATATGAAAGAAAGCTGCCTATGACCAAAAATGGCTTCATTGGACTGGTATGTGAAGTGAGGAGGGGAATAGCTACTGTGTTAAGTTACTAAAATTTTGGAGGCTATTTGGTATAGTGGCAAGCATAATCCTAATATTATGTATTAGGGTTATGAATATTAAATGGGTTAATGTAGTAGTGCTTACTTATAACTGAGCTTGACATAAATGTTTGCTAAATGTTAGCTCTGGTATTCTCTTTTCATTGTGACAAAATACACATACCATAAAATTCGTCATTTTAACCACTTTTAAGTGTACAATTCAGTGACAATATTATATTCACCATATTATGCAATCTTTACCACTCTCTATTTCCAAAACCTTTTATCACCTCAAATAAAAATCTCTACTCTTTAAGATGTAACTCCTCATTCTCCCTTCATGCAGACAAATTTGCCAATTCTAGATATTTCATACAAGTGGAATCATCCAATATTTGCAAATGTGTACCTCGTTTATTTCAGTTAGCATGATGTTTGCAAGGTACATCCATGTTGTAGCATATATAAGAATTTCATTTCTTTTATGGCTGAATAACATTCCATTATAGGTTCCATGCCTACTCAGTGGAATTGCTGGGTCGTATGGTAATCCTATGTTTAACTTTTTGAAGAACAAACTGTTTTAAACAGAAATAGCACCATTTTACATTCCTATCAACAATGCACAAGAATTCCAATTTTCGTCCATCCTCACCAACACTTGTTTTTGTTTGGTTTTTGTTTTTATAACTATACTAGTAGGTGTGAAGTGGGATCTTGATGGATTTTGATTTTGATTTCCTTAGTCACTAATGATGTTGAGCATCTTTTAATGTGTTTATTGGCCATTTGTATATTTTCATTGAAAAACATCTATTCAAATTATTTGCCCATTTTAAAATTGGGCTTTTGTCTTTTTGTTGTTTAGGTATGAGTATTCTTTACATGTTCTGAATGCTAGCGCCTTGTCAGATACAGGATTTGCAAATACTTTCTCCCAATTTTAATGTCTTTTCACTTTCTTGATGATGTCCTTTGATATACAAAAGTTACTAATTTTAGTAAAGTCTAACTTACCTTTCTTTTGTTTTGCTTTTTGTATGTCATCTAAGAATCCATTGCCAAATTTAATGTCATGAAGATTTATCCCTGGATTTTTCTAAGAGTTTTGTGATTTTAGTTCTTATAGTTAGGTTGTTGATTTATTTTGAGTTAAATTTGTATATGGTATGAGAAAGAGATCCAATTTCATCTATTTGCATGTGAAAATTCAGTTGTTTCAGTATAATGTTAACTATTCCTATGAGTTACAGAAGGTATTGGAGTTCAGTATATAGTAGTTATAACTTCCTGATGACTTGAAATATTAGTATACTCTCTTTTATTTTCCTCTTTTTTCTTATTTCTTTACTTTTTTAGCATACTCAATTTCTAAATTAAGATTTAGAAAACGCTTTTTTTGGTACTAGGGGAGGAAGACAAAACTGGAGAATAAAGATGAGGAAAGAGATGATAAGATTCTCTTTTATCTTTAATAGAATTATTCATGCCTATATTAACTGTATGTTCCAGAGCCTCCAAAATTCCTGGGAACTCATAGTAGGATTATGATATATAGTTTTATATGCCTTTTTTATGCCCTATTCCCCAGAATTCCTGCTACCCTACATAAGGGAAAAGTATGGGATGACAAAGGATAAATATTTTAAGTGTTCCAAACTTTTCCATTCTACGTCTTCACCTCTGTGCTCTATTAGCTCTTTCTAAAATGCAAAGCCAGAATGAAAGTTACTCCCACCATGCTAAACTACACAACAACTCAGATTTCTCTTATGCCTTGCCTTTGGTCTAACAAAACATTTTGCCTCTCAAACGGAGGAAAGATAGGAAGCTTTAAAATAGAACTTATTTAGAAACTAAGAAAAAATGAAAAGCATAGAAAAAGTCAAGTTTAATCTGTTCCCTGTATACTAACAACTAAAATGTATCCATGAATTGGCTTAGTTAATACAAGTTTATAGGACACCAAGGCTTGCTTCCTATTTCTTACTTCAAATTATGCCAAGGCAGCTTGCTTATCCAAGTGTTGTTAGCTGGAGATAGATTTGGGATATCCCCACATCTAGATAATAACTTTCTCAGTTTTATTTGCAGATTTATTTCTAGCTCTCCCACCTCACCTCCAGTCCCAATCTATATAGTTTTTATACTTTAAACCAATCCTGTGAGTCATAGACATGGTCTCATATTCCCTCAACTAATCCTAAAGATTACATGTTTTGTTAGCACAACCCTTCATCACACCCCGATCCTATGATTTTGTTTTGACTTCTCATTTATTTAGCTTGTCCTTATCTGAATTATTTTTGCTAATTGGTTGTGAAGTTAGTTCTACATGCTGGTAAAGACCAACCTCTTAGCATTGCAGCTAGAGAACAGTGCTATAGGTGTTTGTGGCTGAGCATATATTCAGCAGGTGCTATTTTCCATGGTGGACCTAATGAGCCTTTCAGGAGACCAGTGCCCAACATGTAGTAGAAGACTAGCCTCAATAACACCATCATGGAGCATAAGGAGTAATGGTAAAGACACAATTGCCACTAAGTAAAGACTAGCCTATATCTCTATCCTTAACTTCAACTTCTGGACAGGTACTCACTATAACTCCATTAGATCCTTGGATATCTCTAGGGAAAAAAAGAATCTCCGTCATTAAACACAAGTATATATTTTTACTACTCTAAAGGGAGGCAATTTGAAATATGATTTGAATTTTTTTAGAACATAAATCATGCAACTTAGTATGTGGAGAAAATTCACACTGGTTACATTAATATCCAGTCCAGGTCTCTGAAGCAGCTCTGTGGTTCTGACAGAAAATGCCATCATTCCCTGCTGGAACCTGTCTGAATCCTGTCAGCTCTTCTGACAGCCAGAAGCAGAGTTCTCATCTTTTACAGTTTCTAAAACCTTTTTTCTATTGAATTGCCCACTAAATTCCTATTTTTCTGTCAATGAGAAATCTCTGAATTTCTCAGTTTATTTGCAAAACAGAGATAAATGACAGATTCTGAGTTTAATTACTATTGAAGCTCAGAACACTAGTTCTGTTGACCACCACAAGCGTTTTTGAAATTCCCCAAATGCTCACAAACAGTACCCATCTAGAGCGCTTTTATTTTAGGCTAACAACTTGAAAACTGCTCTACCAGCATATATAATAATAACCAAAATACTAGGAGATGCTTGTTGAAAATAAGGGCAAAGTTATTTCAGTAGACCTCCTAGGCCTAAATTAAAAAGTTATTTAGGTAGAACTCCCTTTTAAAGACCTACTAGTAAAGTTCACTCAGGGTGTCTTTATCTATACCAGTTGTATATATTTTAACATTCTCTAGATACTATATTTTCCCACATGGCCTTTCTGTATTTCAATCTTTTCACAACTCAATTTGGAATATTAAATGCTACATCTTAACTTTATGCTCTTTGCATTCTCAGTCCTTTTGTTAACTATCTCTGTGACATTGGACAAGCACTTCACCTTTCAGGACCTTACTTATCTATAACATAAAGGAGTTTTTGAGAATCCTTATAGTTCTGACTTTCTCTAAGAGTAATTTGAAAATATTATGAAATTATGGATAAGGAGTCAAGGAAATTTTATCTCTAATTCTTTTCTAAGGAATTGAAGAGTTAATTTAAATCAATTACTTTATAGGAGAATACTAACTTACAGATGTTAATATATTATCGATAGTCAAAGCAAGAAGAATAAAGTGTACTGAAACAGATATTGCCCAAAAAACATGTAAATACTTAAGTGACTCACACATAATGTGTGATCCTGGATTCTTTATGTAGATTTAGATATGGAATATATTCTTTCATAATGCAGACAAATATTAATCTATGTCACCGTGATAAATTACAAGTAAAATTATTTGAAATAATTGCAAGCAAGAATCAATTATACAGGGGCCAAAATGTGTCATTCTGTTGATCCAAATTGTTTTGCCAAGGCAATTTTGAAGCAGAAGCAATTTTGAGGGAGCTTGATTTATACAGTTGATAGGTTAGAGACTGGCTGCCTTGTTTTATTTTACCAGCACTATCTCTATTTTGAGAGCTAACATTGAAACCATAGGTAGATTTTATGTTTACAAAATATTGTTTTTAGTGCACTTATGAAAAATCACATAATCTAAGAATTCTGGTTCCACATTCACATGTAGCAGTCCTTGGCTAAAGCTGAATAGCAGCTGTCCATTTAGTCAGGGCATACGCTCTGGGCCTTCAAGTGATTCCCATCACTCACACTTCTAATGGGCTATTTCACTCATTATGTTGCCTATCTGCAATTTCAGCAAATATATTTATCCCATTTGTTAGGACTGTTAATATTGAATGAAAAAAATTTCACCTGGATTTATAAGAAAAGCTTTGGATTCCTTGTCACCGAAATTTAGCATCCTGTTTTAAAAGCATGTTTATGGGAATTTGTATATTTTATAGCTTTTAGATCCTTAAGCTTTCTGAAGTGGGTAAATGTCATCCCTTGAATGATATGACATCAAAATAAAGACAATGAAAAGCATTGAGTTATATATTCTTCACAGAGAAAATACAGAAAAAAGTATTTCATCTAAATTTGAATACTAATTAAATAGAATAATTAATAAACAACATTATTAATAATTAAAATTCCACAAATATTTCACCCTAACACAAAGAAAGCTATTTAGAAATCCAAACACCGAAAATAAAAGCTAAATTAGATGCATGTGTTATGGCTTTAAGTGGAACCCTTTTTCCAATAAAAATAAAAAATTAAAAAATTAAATCCTTTTTTTTTTTAGAGATAGGGTCTTGCCCTGGCTCCCAGGCTAGAGTACAATCATAATTATAGCTCATTGCAGCTTCAGCCTCCCCATTAGCTAGGACTATAGGTGTGCTACCATACCCAGCTAATTTTCTTTTAATTTTATGGAGATGGAGTCTCACTATGTTGCCCAGGCTGGTCTCAACCTCCTGGCCTCAAGTGATCCTCCTGCCTGGGCCTCCCTAAGTGCTGGTATTTGAGGTGTGAGCCACTACATCTTGCTTTCAACATGTTAAAATGATATTTATGACATACACTCTTAACATGGCTCTGAAATGATAAAAGTATTTTTACTCAAAACTCAAAATTTTAAATCAAATGTATGCAAAATCCCAGAGGCTCTTCTGCAATGTACTAGGAAGTCACACACTAGTTAGTGTTCAATTACCAACTAGCCCCAAATTAAAATACTTAGAAGATTAATAAACAGTTTACTTAAACTAGAGATTACTTTGCTGTTTTTTCCCTCCCTTCTTAAAATATATTTAATTCTGAAAGAGATATATGGAACCATTGGAGCAGGAAATTATCTTGATGCCTCAGCCATATTTGTGCTCTTTCCACCATGAAGTCTCAGATGAATGGTAGGGTAGGAAGTAATATGTTTTGTCCATGGCAGCTGCTGTAGGACAAGGAAATAAAGATAGATACGTTAGAGATTCCAGGCTTTTTGGAGTTACATTGCCCACAAATTGCAAAATGTCTTTTTTATTGTCTTATTTTTTAGAGAAAAGATTTTGCTCTTTCACTCAGGCTGACTGGAGCAGCAGCACAGTCATGGCTCACTGGAGCCTTGCATTCTTGAGCTAAAGTGGTTCTCCCACTACAGCCTCCCAAGTAGTGGGGACCACAGGCATACCACGACACCTGGTTAATATATTTTTCTTTTTTTGTGAACATGGGGTCTCACTGTGGTGCCCACACTGGTTTTAAACTCCTGGCCTCAAGTGATCCTCTTGGGCCTCCCAAAATGCTGAGATCTCCAAAATATCTTTTATTTGATTTTATCACACATATTATCCAGCCTCTTGGATAGGCTACTTGGCATAGACATTTAATGTCCTGAGTTTCATTGATCCGTTTTATTTTGTTTTGATAATTTGGTGGAGATGGCTGGAGATCATGAAAAATATTGAGATGTTTCCAACCAGATGTGCAAATATTTTACCTTATGGTATCTTAGAAGGTTGCTTCTTTCTTGCAGCTTAATTCTGAAAAAACATGTCATCAAAAATGAACATTGGTCTAGCCAGTAAATACAGTTCGGATAGATTAAGAGTACTTCCACAGAAAACATACTAGACATTTACATTTATTTCCACTATTAGATTATAAAATCCAAGGTACCAGAGCTTGCATCTGCCTAGGTCATTTCATTCATTTCATTTCATTTCTCAACATAATACATGGCCAGAATATGTGTCTGAAAAATATTTGTCAAATGAATCCCTACTACTTTTTAATGACCTATTAAGTGCATACTTAATATGTAAGAATTCGGAAGCTTTCAGATGTACATTCACTGTGATTAAGACAGATGCAAACTACTCAGGAAGTATCAAATATGCAAAGTTTATTTTACAGTGAAGCCAGTTACGTCATGATGTGTAGCCCTTATTTTACTATTTTTAGATCAGTGTTTCTGAATATCTTCAAATTAAATTTACCCAAGCCACCATATTTTCTGAACTAATAGTTATAGTACCATTTACTATGTTAATAGCCCATATATAATAAGCAACTATTTTCAGACAGATGCTACTACTTTTGTAGATAAAACAGAATGAAAATTTAAAATATATTTCAAGTAATAGAATTATTACATAATATGTGAAAAAATGCTCAACCTCATTATTATTATTATTATTTTTTGAGGCAAAGTCTCACTCTGTTGACCAAGCTGGAGTGTAGATGCATGATCTTAGGTCACTGCAACCTCCACCTCTCAGGTTCCAGTGATTCTTCTGCCTCAGCCTCCTGAGTAGGTGGGATTATAGGCACATACCACCATACCTGGCTAATTTTTGTATTTTTAGTACAGACATGATTTCACTATGTTGGCCAGGCTGGTCTCGAACTCCTGACCTCATGATCTGCCGCACTTGGCCTCCCAAAGTGCTGGGATTACAAAGATGAGCCACCACACCTGACGTAGCCTCATTATTAACTGGGAAAATTAAATTTAAGTCATATTAAGATAGTTCATATCTTTCAGATTAAAGCAGTGTAAGTATCTGACAATAACAGATCTGTCAGGATATGAAGCAATGGTACTCTCATCCCCTCTGGTGGGTGTATAATGCCAATATTCCTGAAGAACATAGATACAAAAATCCTGAACAAAATACTAAGAAACCGAGTGTAGCAGCACATCAAAAAGATAATTCACCAGGATCAAGTAGGCATTATTTATGGAACGCTAGGTTGGTTCAACATAGTCACAAATCAATCAATGTGATATACCACATAAACTGAACCCTCCCTAAAAATCATACAATCATCTAATTAGATATAGAAAAAGCCTTTTATAAAATGTAACATCCTTTCATGACAAAAACCGTCAACACATTAGGCATTGAAGGAACATACCTCAAAATAATAAAAGCTAACTATGACAAACCCACAGCCAACATCATACTGAATGGGCAAAAGCTGGAAGCATTCCCCTTGAGAACTGGGACAAGACAAGGATACCCATTCTCACCACTCCTATTCAATGTAGAACAGGAAGTCTTTGCCAGAACAATCAGACAATAGAAATAAATAAAAGATATCCAAGTAGGAAAAGTAGAGGTCAAAGTATTTCTCTTTTTCAATGATATGATTCTAGAATTAGAAAACCCTAAAGACTCTGCCAAAAGGTTCCTGGAACGGATAAACAAATTAAGTGAAGGTTCAGGATACAAAAAAATGAACAAAAATCAGTTGCATTTTTATATGCCAGTAACATTCTAGTTGAGAGCCAAATCAAGAAAACAATCCCATTTACAGTAGCCACAAAGAAAATGAAATACCTAGAAATTCATCTGAAGAAGGAGATGAATGATCTTTACAAGGAGAACTACAAAACGCTATTGAAAGAAATCAGAGACAACAGAAATAAATGGAAAAAATACTCTATGCTCATGGATTGGGATAATTAATATAGCCAAAATGGCTATATTGCCCAAAGCCATTTACAGATTCAACAGTATCTTTATCAAAATTCCAATGTCATTTTTCATTGAATTAAAAAAATCTATTCTAAAATTAGTTTGGTATCAAAAAAGAGCCCAAATAGGCAAAACAATTCTAAACACAAAGAACAAAGCCAGAGGCATCACATTGCTTGACTTCAAACTATACTATAAAGCACAGTAATCAAAACAGCATTGCACTAGTATAAACAGAGACACATAAGCCAGCGGAACAGAATAAAGAACCCAGAAATAAACCTGTGCACTTACAATCATCTGATCTTCGAAAAAATCAGCAATAATGAAAGAACTCCCTACTCAATAAATGGTGTTTGGATAACTGTTTAGCCACATGCAGAATGAGACTAGATCCCCTACCTCTGGCCTTATGTGAAAATTAACTCAAGGTGAGTCAAAGATTTAAAGTAAGACCTCAAATTATACAAGTCCTAGAATAAAATTCAGGAAATACTGTTCTGATCATAGGCTTGGGCAAATAATTCATGGCTAAGTCCCCAAAAGCAATTGCAACAAAAACAAGAAATAGACAAGTGGAACCTAATTAAACTAAAGAGCATCTGCACAGCAAAATAAATTACCAACAGAGTAAAACAGACAGCCCAGAGAATGGGAGAAAATATGCCCAAGATATGCATCTGACAAATGTCTAATATTCAGAATCTACAAGATATTTAAACAAATCAACAAGCAAAAAAGACAAAAAAATTCTATTAAAAATGGATAAAGGCCAGAAACACACACTTCTCAGAAGAATACATGCAAGTAGCCAACAAACGTATGAAGAAATGCCGAACATCACTAATCATCAGATAAATGCAAATCAAACCACAATGAGACACCATCTCACCAATCAGAATGGTGATTATTAAAAATTCCATAAACAACATGTTGGTGAAGCTGAGGAGTAAAGGGAATGCTTATACACTGCTGGAGGGAATGCAAACTAGTTCAGTCACTGTAGAAAGCATTTTGGAGATTTCTCAAATAACTTATTAATATAATAGAACTACCATTCAACCCAGCAATCTCATGGGTATATACTCAAAGAAAAATAATTCTCTCTATCAAAAAGACACATATACTCATATGCTCATGGGAGCTCTATTCACCATAACAAAGACATGGAATAAACCCAGGTGCCCATCAACAGTGGATTGCAAAAAGAAAATGTGGTACATATACACTACGGAATACTATGCCACCATAAACAGGAATGAAATCATGTCGTTTGCTGCAACATAAATGGAGCTGAAGGCCATTATTCTTGGTAAATTAATGCAGGAACAGAGAATCAAATACCACATGTTCTCACTTGTAAGTGAGAGCTAAACATTGAATATACATGAACGTAAAGATGAGAGAAATGGACACTGAGGACTACAAGACAGGGGAGGGAGGGAGCAGATATAGGCTGAAGAACCACCTGTTATGTACTGTGTTTACTGCCTGGGTAACAGAATTGTTGGGACCCCAAGACTCAGTATCATGCAGTTTACCTATATAGCAATCCTGTGCATGCACCTTTTAATCTATAATAAAAGTTGAAATTAATTTAAAAAAGAAATTAGTTTATAGTAGACATACAGGCTGTTCGCAGATATTTTCTATTCTTTTCTGGGCTTACACTAAAATTTTTACCACCCCCTTAAAGTTAAATGTTACTATATAACCTGTGCACTTTCCAAATGGGAGACTTTAAGAGCTGGTGAGTGATTAAGGAGGTTTCTTTCTCCCTTTTAGTGGTGACTGGCAGCATATTCTAAGGGCAAATGATGTGAAGGAGAGACTCTGACTACTCAACCCCCTATCTAAGATGAAAACATAACAAAAGCAACAAATAAACCTTTGATGTTTTAACCACTAAAAGTTTGGAGGTTGTCCAAGCCCATTCCCATTGTTCTAGCATTACTAAGTAAAGTCAAACATTTGTGTGTTTATTACCCAGCTATTTCAATAGATGGCATTTACCCTTTTGAGTATATGTGTAAAGAAGCATGTAGAAGGATGTTTACAAGAACATTGTGGTATAGAAAAAATATGGAAAAAAGAGTATCTATAAATTATAAAAGAATAAACTATAATATATTCATACAACAGAATCCTGTAGAGCAGAAACAATTAATGAAACATAGCCAAGCTGCATCAACAAAGACGAACCTCTAAGTATATTATTGAATGTAAGAACCAAGTCAGAATAGTACTTATGTTAAATGCAAAGTGTGAAGAGTTGATGGATATTATAAGAATTCATGCACAGGCTGTAAAAATATAAAGAAAACCTAAGAAATTATTAATATGAAATTGAGGATCATGATGTTCTCTTCTTCACCATCTCTGTATAGTGGAAAGCAAACAGAAATGTACTCAAGAAATAGAAGGATTTTAACAGGCAGTGTTTTATTTCTTAAGCCAAATAATGGATATATCTGTGTTTATGTTAATATACTATAACTTGTCCGTATATGTTTTATATATTTCTCTCCATATATTCCATATTTCACAGATAAAACTATTTTTAAATCCATCAATAATAATCCTGACAAACCGCAGCCCATAAAATAGGTTGAATAATATTATGTGGAGTTGCCTATATAATTCCTTAAGAAAAGTTTGATTTTGTTGTTCAGGGACACAGATGGAGATGAAATCAGTGACATCCTAATTTGCTTTGGATGATTTTTGTGAGAAGTTGGGCAATTTTTTATTAGCTTCATTTACATTTTTAGGTTTATGAAGTGCCAGTATATTTGAAAATTAATGTTTACAAAACACCTTGCATCTGAAATAGTATCATATTCTGTATTAAAATATGATATTACTATTGAAAATAATACATTAAAAATATGCTGTAGCTTCTGATTAATGAGTATTCTTGAATAAGTAATGGGAGTACTGGCAATCTACATCATCATTGGCTTGGTTCTGAGTGATGATATGAAACATTTAGCTTAATGGAAGAGATAAAAAATGATAGCAATTAGATAGATTTTTGAAACCTGAAAGTTCAAACATATACCAAACTCTGATAACACTTTCATAGTGCTTTTTACATGATGAAAAAAATCTGCCAGGGATACAAATCCATAGGAAGAGTGTTTTGAACAGAGAAAGAAATATATATAACCTTGCTTAGGACGTTAGCACTGAATGTCAAAATGCCATGCTGCTGGCTTTTGGTGTTAGCTTTTGTAGATGATGGGTAACCCTACATACAATTCAAAGGGTTGTGAAAAAAATATGGTCCCTGCCAACAGCACATATAAATTACCAGTTTTCCATTTTAAAAAATGAGCAGTATTTAGTACAGTGCTTTCTTCAAAGGCAGGTCATTAAACAGAGGAGATTAAGTCAGGCCTGAATAAAACTGGAGTTTGAGGACTGACTTCAAGGTGGGTGAACACAGCATTTGAAGCATGGCAGTATCAGGTAGGAGCTAACAATGCTATCCATGGAGAGTAATGTGTCCAATGAAAGCACTCTAGTAGTGGTGCCTAAAAAACGGCCAAATTTAATGTCAAAGAAGTCCGCCTGGGTTCTAATTAGACCTCAGTCAAAGCCACAGGAATAGGTATGTTTCTAGTAAAGAGAAGTTGATTGGGATTAGGAAAGCTGGAAAGCTGAGTAGGATTTGCTAACAGCAAGTTAGATTGTGACTCTGAACCCAAAACAGGCTACTAATCATAAGGAAAAAGTATACAACGTAGCTGTTCACTTCATCTGAGTAACATAATTGTCTAGAGCATTAATACCAAGACCATTATATGTATGTTCTAAACTCTTCTCAGCGAGGAATGGAAATTTGAGTAGTCTACCAGGCTTGTGTGATTCACAGCTTTTGTACCACAGAGAATTACATTCCCAGGATTCTGAAGAACTTCTGCACTTGTAATTGGCCAGACCAAAAAGGAAGGCACTGATTATAAAAACCATCTTTTTAACTGTTAAAAGTATTCAAAACTTTTGATTCTATTTGCTGCTTCCTGGAACTCAGCCCGCATGCCGTAAGAAGCCCAGGGCAGACAGGAATCACCAAGATGAGAACAGAGGCATTCTAGGTGTATTAAGCAATGACAACTCCATGAGTGAGTAATTTTGGTGGCCACCTTCCAATATGACATCCAATAAAGGCTGCTTCCTGGTATTCACATCCCTGTGTAGTTCTCTTCCACAGTGTATCAGTGTTAGTTTGACTACCACAGAGGTGATGATTGTCACTTCCAAGATTACATTATAAAATGCACTGTGGTTTTCATCTTGGTGGCCCTCTCTCAGATCACTCCCTCTGGAGAGAAGCCAGCTGTTTTGTTCTGAGGACACTCAGGTAGCCTATGGAGAGGCCTATCTGGTGAGGAACTAAGGCCCACCTACAAATACATGAAGTGAGTCTACCTTACTTCATATGACTGCAAATTTAGCTGACAGCTAGACTCAACCATAGGAGAGACCCTGAGCCGGAACCATACGGTTAAGCTTCTCTTGGATTCCAGATCCACAAAATCTGTGAGATAATAAATTTTTGTTTTCTCAAGCTGCCAAGTTTTGGAGTCACATATTATACAGGAATTAATAACTAAAGCATCCATCTTAAGCATTTCAGGTCAGTTGAGCCTCCAGATGATTGTAGCCCCAGCTGACATGTGGAGTAGAAGATGCCATCTGACCTAAGTTAACCGTAAGTCACGATAGACAATAAACCAGTTGTTATTTTAAACCATTAAGCTTGGGGATTTTTTTTTGCAGCAATAGATAACTACAACACAGAAATTAATAACTAGAAGTGGGGCACTGCTGTCAAAAAACCTTAAATATGTGACATTGACTTTGAGGCCAGGCAGTGGCCATCAGGCAAAAGAGTCTCAAAGAGGTAGTTAATAGCAGCTGTATGATACCAAGAAAATTGTTATTGGAGCTTGGGGGAGAAGTGACCCTGTTCTGTCCTATTATGAAGTGGCAGAGTTTTTGACAATGCTGTAACTAGTAGCAATATAAAAGATAGAAAATATATTTAATGAACCTCTGTATTTGGCTAATGAGATTTCTATACAGAATGTTAAAAGTTCCAACTGGTTTCTTTTACTTGTATATGATCATTAATAGGGTAAAATAAATGAAAGAAGGATCTGTTCAATTTTCAAGCAGTGTCTAGAGTATGGGTCAGCAAATTTCTTCTGTATTGAACCAGATAGCAAATATTTTAGGCTTTTCGAGCTGTATGGTGTCCCTAGCAACTACTCAAGCCTGCAGTTATAGCATGAAATATATATAGACAATGTGTAAATGAATGGGTGTGGCCGTGCACTAATAAAACTTTGTTGACCAAAGCAGGTAACAGTCTGCGTTTTACCTGTAGGGCAAAGTCTAACAACATCTGATCTAGAAGAAACATATTTGAACCAGGATTTGTAAGCTGAAACATAAATTATTCTTTTATCTAACCCCTTCAGCCCTTTCAGAATAAATAAAGCCTAGAGACAAAGATCAGATTCAGAGTGATGCCAGAAAAACAGCCTCAGAGTGAAAGTAAAGATCAGTTTAGGGTATAATTGGAAGACTCTTTTTTTCAGTCCTCAGAAAAACAAAGGGATTGTCCCTTAGACTCTCTCATATAGAAAATAGGGATTTTAAAAATTTAAGGGCTTGCCTTCTTTGACCTCTCACCTAGACAATAGAGTTTCTCGCAGTCTTAAGGGAGTGCCTCTTAATCCTGACTTTTAAGAATGTAAAGGTTTTGTCCCCTTAGCACCCTGATTCTAAGGCCAAGGTAGAGAGGAGTGTGTTCTAAAGAGTCTGTTTTAAAATAACAGTATAGACGGTGGGGGTTAACATTTTTTAAAGAAATGTTAACAACTTGGACTAAGACAGAGGTAGTTCAAATTGAAATAAGACCTCATGTGTTATTAATCTCCTGTGAGAACATGATTTAACTACAAACTTCTTATGGAAAGAGAAGGATGACTCAGAAGGCAGAGCTATGTGGAACTACTCTTATGTAGCAGAGATTGACCCTAATAAAGAAATATTTTTGTCCCTTGAAACAAAGAAAATGGTGACAAGCTTTGCTAGATTTCAGAATTACTATGAACTAGTAACTGCTATGGGACTCCTGTGTCACTGTTTTAGAGTGGAGGTTTCTATAGTAACTGCCATGACCCTTTTCCACTCTTAAATGTTGTACAGGGTAAGTATGGGGCAGATAAGATTTTATCGGTGTTGTTTTATGTTTTAGTTCACAGTTGCTCCTGAGGACTGTGAAAAATTCCCCACATCTGCATCTATCTCTGCCAATAGATGACAGTAATCTTGGATATGAGCTGATACCATAATGGAATGGGAATTTGTGGGGTTCTTGGGATGTGGGGAATGTACTTTGTATGAGAATTGTTACAGCCAGAGGGCAGAATCTGGAATGCCTCTCCATGTTCTTCCCTTCCTTGTACATGCATATTAGCCCTAGTAGCAAGTGATGAAGTTTATCTCCCGTTTCCTAGAATATGGGCTGCGACCTGGCTATTAAACTGATGAAATTGCTGCTTTGGGACCCACAGGTCCAGAATTTTAGAGGATTGGTAGTGTAGTAGATACGAGATATGCTGCTCAGATCCTCTCCTTAGGAAAGAACTTGCTGTGCAGCAGTGAGGAATGAAGACAGAAAAGAGCCTTCAGTGTGAATTCCTTCAATATCTACCTCAGCTGTAGACACCTGGCTCACCTGAGATCATACTCTTAGGACAAGGGAAGCATAAAACGTCTGAACATTTTTCCTGTTGTGTGACAAGCGTGCACGTTAAACTGCTACATCACAGTTTGACTTCTTTCTGCCTAATCCTGCTCTGCTTTTTTTCTCGGGTAGTGATTCGTAATAAACATCTTGTACACAAAACTTCACAGAATCTTGTTGAGAATCCAACCTACAACAGGTAGCTTGTACTTCCTGCCCCTTAGAATCTGGTAGCCATGCTGTAGAAAGGCCAGGTCTATAAGGAGAGGCCACATGGAGAACACTCTGGTCGATTAACTTAGCGGAGTCCCTTGCCAATAGACAGCACCAGCTGGAAGACATGTGAATAAGCCATATTGGACTTTTAGTCCTCCTAAACCCCTAGGTGATTGTAACCCCCTTCTTGATGTCACACAGATCAGAACCACCCAGCGGAACCCAGTCAAACCATGGAAACATAACAGTAAAATAATTGTTTTGAACCACTAAGTTTTGAGTTGGTGTATTATGCAGCAGCAGTTAACAGAAACAAATCCCCAGCAATCTCCTTGCTAAGCAAAAGTTTTTGGCAAATTGCCCCTGCAGATACTTCCTCTGTTTACTGTTAACTGGTAATGTATTCCCACCTTTCCATGCCCGGGTTACCGTGCACTTATTGTGAAACTTAGTATTCCTTTATCTTTTGGGATCTTCATCTATTTGGGAAACTATCTCCCAAATTTTATAAAAATATAAAAAACAAAGTTAGGATTTCTAAAAAGAGGAGGTTTAAGCAGAAAACATTCAGACATTGCTCTTCCTCCTTTCTTCTTGCAGATACATATCTGTTTCTGAAAAGAGGTACTTTGTCTTGCCCTTTCTTATGAACAACAAGCAAGGGATAAGGTATAATCATCTCTTTTTTTCCATAAAAGGAAAAGCAGATTTTGTTTGTCTATGTCAGAAGGTCTTAGCTCCAAAATAGGATATTTTCCTAAGAGTCTGCTGTAACCAGTGGTATTTGACAATCTGATATGCCTTGAATAGACTTTGAAAAATGTGGTCTTAAACAATTAATTTTTAATGGTAGCTTTTCAGGGAAATTATTAGGTGGATAAGTTTGGAGCAGGATAACCTTTTAAAGACTTTTAATATAGTTCTGAATTATTCGATAAGTCTGCTGCCATATTCTCAGTTTCCGACTCTTTATTAACAGAGTAAGATAAAGTTACTCTTCCATTTGTCACTTTTAACTAAGTGAAGATCTGTGCATTGGCAAATAAATTATTAAGAATATGCCATATATGATAGAAATATTATTTTATTAGTGCCAATGCTGCTGGATATTTCATAAACTTTTGGTTACTTTTGGTAATGTTTGTCTCACATTTTTTTGAATTAAGGTTAGGTTTAACCCTTTGTCCAGATTTGCCCAGGATAGACTTGCTTTTTGTCCATTATCTCATGATTACTGTTATCATTATTATTACTGTTGTCTTCTTTTGTTCACAAAACTGTGCTTCTTTGGATGGTAAATTATGTGGTTACCTTATCTAAAGTGGTAGTTGGATATAAGACATAAAACTAGGCATACTTATATCAAAAAAATTAGACATATAAAAAAAGCATTAAATACTCAGAGTATTTAAGTGTATTTGAAAACTTAAAAAAGGTTAGCATACATTTTTTAAAAAATCTATATAATTTTAGGCTTAACTGGTTTAAAATGCACTTTCTCAAGTTGAAATAAATTATACTCCATAAGTTGACTTTTATAATTTTTGTCTGTACAGTATTTCCAGTTACTTGAAGAAGACAAATGAGGTTTGAAACCACAAGTAAATTAGAGGTTTTCTTGATCAGCAGTTACATAAATTAGAGGGAATGACAGTTTTATATTAATATTTAATAATAAGTTGATTAAACTTTGATTGAAAAATTGTTTACGTATTATGTAAATTTACTTTGAAATAAGGTTTATAGATTTAGATGATGTTTACATATGTCAGTTTCTAAGTTTACACGTAAATTTGGTCCCTATATGACAGCCCCTAAACAAGTTTGAATTTAGATAAAAATAGCAAAATGGTAGAATCAGTGATTAGAAATATTTTATTTTTTTAAAAAAATATTTTATTTTAGATTCAGAAGGTACATGTGCAGGTTTATTACATGGGTATGTTGTGTGAAGCTGAGGTTTGGAATATGAATGGCCTGTCACTCAGATAATGAGCAGATACCCAACAGTCAGTTTTTCAACCCTTGCTC